>JAVQJL010100932.1:0-61503 GCA_036024295.1 Nannoperca obscura | reverse complement strand
TATCATTCAGTCATTTCAACATAATTCAACGTTTCAAAGCAGCTATTCAGTTTAGCGATAGCATTTCAGCAGCCAGCATTCACACCGCAATTTCTTCAGAAATTGCCTTCTCTAGTTTTATATGTTATTATATACATTTGCATATGTTGCACTACTGTATGTATTCCTGCACATATTGTACTAGATATGAACAACCCATAACTGGAGTACCATTATTTTATAGTTCAATATTTAAAACGTTTTATGTGATTTGAATATAGTTAATATAATTAGCCTATATTTGGATATAGGCTCATTATAAACTACACAAAATATTGATATTACCCTGGTAGCATGGGTTAGTACAAGGCTTACAAAAATCCTTTCCAATAATTTGAATTTCTCTTGTGATTAAACTCTGTCACTTCTGCACCATAATTGCTGTGTTCCTACTGATAGAAGAGCACAACTACTTTGTTACGGCGTTTATTATGCAAATGCTCCTATAAAACAGGTACTGAGATTATATTAGTACCCACATGTAGTTTCATACATATTTGTGTCTGTGTGAGGGTGTTGCACTTTAGAGCTATGGTTTTGCCCTGCAGAACAAAATTGGCTCATGTGCCGTAATGGCTGGCATTTTAGTTTTAATTAAAACCCCATTAAATCCACCCATTGTTTTTTATTACTGTAAATTAAATAATACTACAATTTAAAGGCAGCTGGATGCAATAAAAAACTTGTGTTATTAGATCTTCAATGGAATTGTTTGTCTCATTATTTTATACCTTAAACTGCTGCGAGTATGTTTTTGCCAGGCCATTGTAATTTCTCATTTTCACGTTCGCTGGGATGTTATTTCCTACTCTTCTCCAACTGTGACCTGTTTGGCAGGTGCAATCAGCATATGTTATCCTTCCATCTGGCGCTGGATAATATCACAGCAATGCTGCTTTCCTCTCAGTGACTGCATGTCATCAGTGTCGTGTAGAAAAAGTTAACTTTTTCATAAAAATAAACAAAGAGGTCGCTTCAGTCCATCAGCGGTTCGGCCCTCCTCCAACATTATGAAACCTTCTTCTGCACGTGGAAGATAATGTCAGCTGTCAACTGCAATAAAAAGAAAACAAACTGCCACAAATGTGAGATATCAGGTTTTTTCAGGACAGCAGCAATGATGAGAGTGGGGCTCTTTGTAATCTTCCACTGTGAACCTTTCGAGCCATTATTCATCAGCACAGCTCTGTGGCTTGAAAGAAATTGCAAGTTATTAACTCTGCTCTCAGAGAAATGAATGTGTCCTACTCGGAAATGCTAAGCCACAAGAAAAGTATTATATAAAATCACAGTTTAATCCTCTTCACTGATGTAATCAGAAAAATGGCACACATGTGAAATCTGATGCTGGAATTGGGCTCTCTCCAAAGTACACTCAATGCTCTGGACTTTTCCTCTGATGCCAGCCAGGCAGCTGTGTGTTCTGCACTTTGTGCCAGATGCTCTGGACTCAGCACATGGTGGCCTTGGATAGCACTGGATATGGGGCATTGATTAGGCCTAAGCACGCTGCACCATACCAAAGACACATTCCCTGATTTGGATTCAAAAAACCTTTTCCCCCTGCTGAATTAAATCCTTAATAGAACATTTCAGTTGTTCGATATGCTCCCTTCGGCCATGTCCAGTGTCATGAAACTGACCTGCCCACTCTGGCAAGCCTGAATTTCTCTGAAGCTTGAAAACCAATGAAACATTGAATGTTCTCATCAAGCAATGTATCGCTAAACTGCAAGGTTAATGAAATTAATTTAGTATTTATTACTAATTTCTTACAAATGTCTTATTTTCAGTTGTTCTTATGCCTGTCTTTAGTAATGAAGCAGCTGTAGTTCAGTAGGTAGAACGGTTTGTTCTTTAATCCCAGCGTTGGCGGTTTGATCTGTACATGTGTTGAAGTGTCCTTGGGCAAGACACTGAACCCTAAGTTGCTCCCCATGGAGGCCAACACCTTGCATGGAGGATCTGTCGCCATCAGTGTATGAATGGGTTAGTGAGACCAATCTGTAAAAGTGCTTTGGGAACCGTTAAGTCCATTTTGACACACTATGAGTCATTATCAAGCATAACTTTTCATGTATTTTTAACTTTTCATGGCACAAAAGGGCTTCTGTAGCCTTTTTTTCCAATAACACAAAAGCAGTTTGTAGGTGGTTATTTGAAATTTCATGCAAGGCCTATTCCTGACCCCAAAAATAATCTCCCAACAGCTGCAACGGCACACAGAAAACCACACGATGCGATTTGCAATGTCAGTTACAATAATTATTTCAAGCTATAAACCACAGCAGCCCAGATGTCACTTGTGTTCGAACATGTGGGCGAGAGAGGCAGAGCTTAAAAAGGAAAAATTCTCTGATATGCTGTCATGTATCATCAATCTGTGGTTTTCATCTTGTTCCAGACGTTATTTTGAGATGCAGGGTTGACTGGCCTCTTCTGTGTCCAGTGATCCCTCAGCCTGGCCTCGGCTTCGATTAGTCATTTCCAGAACATCTTTGTATTAAAATATGGCTCATACATGTAGGTTGTGAGAGACATTGAACAATATGGTCAAAGAAAATTGTTTTAATACTAAAAGTAACTGTAATAAAAACAGTTGGTGCAGATTCATTTATCATCTGAACAAGTTGGAAATCTGCCCTCAAATGGATTACTTGAATGGGCCCATCTAATCTCTGCAGTATTAGGTGATTGTGTCTAGGGATCTATCATCTCATATTCCATCCATTGGTGGGCCCCACTAGGTTTTATTCAATTATGTTTAATGTTGGGAAAAATACGGTGGGACTCCCGTGTGAAGCAGAAATCTGAGAGTGATCCTCATTGTTGCAACTGCTAATGAAGCTAGACAACCGTCAACCCACTGTTCACAGTGATTAATAACTTTCTGTGAGGGCGAATGCAACCAGCTTTGAAAGCAAACTCCATCAGCTGGAAGAGGCCAAAGACTGTACAAACCTTTACCATTTGGATTCAGACATGCCAAACCATGTGAAAGATATGCGTTTATTAGTTGTCATGGTTTACCAAGCTGCTGGTACATTTTCCTGAAGCACAGACGTGCCTCTTTTCCAAATTTAAATGGTGTGGCAACTCCACCCATCCAGCACAAGCCCGTATTATGCCAGTCAGGTTTATAAGCGTGCCCAAATTTAGCAGCACCCTCTTACGTAGATACTTTTGCAATGCGATGCAATTTGATTTAGAAAAATACGTTTTAGAAAGTATTATAGAAAATGGCACCATGCCTGGATAGGACTATTTTAATACGCATTTGTCAATTAAGCGAAGAAAGTAATCATTAGTAAATAAATAGATAAATACAATTTTTTTTTAAAACTGAATTATAGCTTTTCCACCATATGCTTTCCACCAAGCATTTGGAAACAATCATGTTTCCAAATGCTTGAAATTTCTTGAAATTGTTCTTAGTGAGTTGCAGAATAGTGTATTTTCCAGCGAGCATTATATCGTAAAAAAGAATACTCAGAAAATGTGTTGGCATCCCAGGGTATTTGTGCACCTGTATGACATTTTCAGCTGAACAACTGGCAGGTATAATCACAATTACATCCTGTGAGTTACCAGAAGCAACAGTCAGAATTAGAGATTAAGAACTACAGGGTTTGTTAGATTTCAGAAAGCCCTTACAGAACTCTTTCAGTGAGGAAATACAACTTGTATTATATATCTGTGTGGTTACTATAGAAACCTCTGACAAGATGTTGTTAGTTACCATCTATGAATAGATAAGCCTTTTTTAATGAACACCTGGAAGTCAATTAACACAGTAGGCTCTGCTGATGCAGAGATGTATCTAATGAAATCACACCCACAGCTAGCGACCAGCATTGCTTTAGTAAATATGCAAATGAACTGTGGAGACTTAGCACCACCACGGCACATTTCAATTAGTTTCATTGTCACTGGTATTACATTTGTCATCGTAAATAGAACCATATGCTCACATCACTTAATTCAAGTTGGGTAGAGATTATGAGCAGATGATTTAGCAATTGCACCCCTCCTCCACAGTGATGTGGCACTGGCTGATGTGAAGTGAAATGAAGCCAGGCACTCGAATGAGTTGAGGGCACCATTTCCCTCCCCTCTGATTGACTAAACATTTAGCTGTGATATAATTGGCTTGGTAACAAAGTGACCATGGGGCGTGAATACATTTGTAACAAGCCCTTTGATCAGACTCAGAGGCACATTGGCATCTCGGGCCTCCCTCGACATGACGGGCTGTCAGCAGTGCTTGGTGAGTGGTGAAGGGCAGGAATTTTCAACACAGGTTAAACAACGTGACGCCTCTCATGCTATGTACACTTGCCTCATCAAAGGTGATGTTTTATCCATTTCCTCCTAACATTGTCCACTTTGGATAATTCATTTTCCATCCTTGTGTAGTTTAATTCAAGGTGAAACTTTACCTGAGATTCAGGTTTGAAACGGTTTGTGACACACTACAAAAACATAACTGGACTTTACACTCTCTTTTTAAAAATAAATTAATAAACCAACTGCAAAAATAGCACATTTTCATCCCACCACAGCAGCTGTTGGTGTGCTTGTCCCAGGGGTTAAATTATCATCTGGGTCTATTCACAGGGCTCTCGCCAAGCGAACTAGATGTAGGAGGAAATCAGGCATCTTCAAGCAGCAGGAGTGAAACTGTCAACTGCTTCGTTGGAAAATGCAATGTGGTTGCCCCCACCGTCTGTCCTGCTCCATCTCTCGCCCCATCAGAGGCTCTTCCCCACACCCCCTGGCCCCCTCCCTCAGCTCCACTCATCAGCAGATCTCTAACCTGTCTGTGGTGATGAATAGAGGGCGTCTGCTGCCATGGCTGCCACCAAAGGCACAGATGGATGATAGTGGGCTGTTAAAGTGCGTCCTGCGTCACAGTGGCCGACATAGGAATATTGGCCAGTGCCGTTCGCTTTGACGTTTATTTCACTCTCTTTTTTTAAAGAGATGTTTGGGCTGTGAGTGCTATTGACAAGAGCTGAAACACAGTCAGAGCACCTGGCAGACATTTACACAATTCGGTAGCAACAGTTCTTTCTCCTTCTGCACCACAACATTATTTTTTGCTTCCGCTTGGTTCACTCTGCTGTGGCTTTTCCTCCAATTGGAGGATTAATTCAGAGGCATGGGACACCACCTAGGCCCGGTGTGCCCCATGCATATAGCCAGACAAGCAGCCAGTCCTTTAGTGTTGAGAGCAGATCTCTGCTGATTTCCCATTTTTGTTGCAGTCTATAAGCAGGCTGTGACACTTCTTATTGGCAGCCAGAGGATTTGCTAAAGGATAATGACATATACAATACTTCATGCCTGTTCTTAAGTGCTTAAGAAACAAACAACTCAGAAAACACACGTAAAAAAATCTTTATCTTAAAAGATTCACACAAACGTTACACGTTTTGACCAATTTGATCACAAATACAGAGAAGAAATATATATAACAATGAAAGTATGAAAAATGACTTGTTTCAGCAGCAGGTACTAGAAACTGCTGACATAATGTGTCAGACTGCATTACAAACTGACACCATCCACATAATTCACTTTTGTATGGCACTATGTCTCGTAATTGCATAGCTAATTGGAGGGCTAATTGAGAAGTATTCAGAATTAATTATAAACTGTTCTCCCAGATGATGAAAAAAAAATGGTTCAATTATATACACTTCTAAATCTGCCCCTAATCACACCACTTAGCCCCAGTGAGCAGTCAATAAAGAGAAAATGGGTGCAGGCGGCTTATCAGTTTTTACCACATTATTCAAAAATTACTTAACTTGTTTGTTTATGTTGACATTCACTCAATGTTTGTCGTATTCTTTTCTATATTAACTCAGACCCACCTTCCTCCTTAATGCACTGAGGACATTTTAATGGATTTCTTTACTATATAAATCTGTCTTAGCTTCTTTGTAATGTTGATTCTTGGAAAAACTGACCTCCTCGCTGCTATAAATCCTATTGTGCAGCTGTCACAGATATTAGACCTCATAATGACCCTGGGGAGGGATTGAAGCATGAGCAAGCATTGGAAAGAACATAAACCATTAGATGCGCTGTTAAAGTGTAACAGTGAATTGCATGGTATCCACAGAGATCTCTATTACAGCCATGGAGGCATCCAGCAGAGTTAAGCATGTGCTCAAGCCTGCACAGAGGCAGTGTTGTCATCATTAGATTAATACAGCAACTGAAGATGCACTTAAGTCTTCTGCAACATAGTTATAAATCGCCTGCATCCAGCAGGGGCCAGCTATGAGTCACACATACACACATACAGGATCAAACATCAGTGCATTTATTAAAAAGTTAAGGAGGGTGAAAATTAAATGTCAGAGATCCAGAACCTTATTTGCACATTCCCTGCATACACTGATGCTGTGGCTTACTCCTGTACTCTTGTTTATCAGACAATGTTGACATTTTGGGATGGATTTAACTGACCAAAACGTATTTGCATGTCAGACATACTGCATTATTTACTGTTTCTCATAAGAAGACTTCCAGTTCCTTAATGTCGTGTTTTCATCAGTGAGAATCCTCACGGAACAGTGACTACCACCAGAACCATGTTTTTGTTGCAGGGTCCTGACCTTCCTGAGAAAGCTGCTCAGGAAAGGTTACCCTCCAAACACTGACCTCTTGACCACCTCAGATGCTGCCACTTCAGATAAAATACAGAATCTGCTGTGTGGATGTGTTTCCACTCTCCGTTTCACACATACAAACAACATAATCCTCAAAGTGTTGATTCTCTAATCCTCATGAATTACACCTGTGGCATATGAGAAGCTGGTGAGAAGGTTGTTATTGTGTTAAACTGATGGATGAATGTGGCTCCAAGCCTTTTCCTTATAATGCAGAAGTGCAATGCAGCTTCAGCCGCAGCCTGACCTGCCTACCACAGTACTTAAAGTATCTGTCTGAGGCCTACAAGAATCACAAAGTACACTCACATACATTACTCTAGAAAGAAAGCAGAATCTAAGAATAATATGATGAATATGCACAAACCACAGATAAAAAAATTAAACCCCAGATACAACCTCCTACTGTTGGCTCTGCTAGCTGCCTTGAGGGCAGATCTTTACATTTTCTCCTGGATTTGCAGTTGAGCCTGCGTAGCTGCTGTGCTCTGCAGTAGGCAACCGCACTCATCAGGGGCGATTTCACAAGGGCTCAGTTGTGTCAGGTAAGAGGTGCCACACCATACAGTCAGCTGACATGTCAGAGGTAGCGAGTAGCTGAGCTGAAGTGGTGGAGAAGCTTTTTGTTTCAGTTGTGTAATTTACTCCCACTACTTCACTCTGCCTCATTGTGACCAGGGGGATTTGAGCTTTTCTGTTTAAATGTGCCTTTGTGAGAACAAATGCAACAGACTTTACTAGCTGGATTTAAGGTTCTCAGTTTATGGAGTCAGGTAAGGTATTAGCTTAGCATTGCATAAAGTGTAGGAAACAGAAAACAGCTAGCCAGGCATCTTTACATTTAGGTTTAAATGAGACATATCATATAAATTAGTAAGTTTTGGAGGTACAGGTACATTACCCCCCCCATTCCCAGTTTCTTTTCATCTAAATCTCAGTAAGAAAGTAATTTAGTGTATTCCCAAAATGTTGAACTATTCCTTTAAGTAGAAGAAATGCTATTAGCTTTGGCCTTGAGGCTCATAATCCAAACTACTCCAGTAGATCTGCCTGCTGTCACTGAGATACTCGGAGGAACTATTGCTGTAACCTTTCAGCTCCCATGAGTCACCGTCCAATTGCACGCGAGTTGCTTCAACAGGCAATAAGTCATTTATTACATCTATTGAACGCTATCGGTCACCTCACCAGAAGGAACTGCAGCAACATCAATAAATGTTAAAACCATTTAACACTGACATTCTCTCCACACAGTGACTTTGGTCTGTAATAGACCAAAAATGTTTTATACCTTTACAGTAAAAAAGATATAAAAAGGTAGTAAATTGGAGCTGTAAACAAAATAATACATGAAGATGGAATCAGATGCAAAACTCTTAAATATGGCTTGACCATGTTATTAACCTTCCATAGATGAAGAGTATTTTTAACACCTTCCTTTACCAATTGACCAATTGTTGAAAATGTTTGGGTTTTATTTGTGCTGGCCAAAGCTTTAAAATCTGACACCTGAGAACTGACTCCAAAACATTTATATTTACAGGCGGACTCCTGCTCAGGGAAGTCTTTTTCCCAATGCAACTGCACATTTCAGCAAAAAGTACATCTTGGGTTTGTAGGGTTTTGTTTAGGAAAAAATATGCGTGAGTTTGACAACCAGAAATCTCAGCATGTGGCCAAGTAATCAATGAGTAAACACTATTGATTTTCAATCCCGTCAACCCCCTGAAAATATGGTCATTCTGTGTTACAAGACGTGTTACTTCTCTCACCTTTCAAAGTAACACAAGTGCTCAGCAAATTTCCTGGAAAAAAGACACAAACAGGAAGTAATGGTGCTCAGCTGCCTGCCCTGTATGAACTTTACCTTGGCAGACTGACAGCGAAGGCAGCCAAGGACCAGGACACACCGCTCTCTCACATGCCTCAGAAATCAGCTTTTCCTTCCTGCAGTGTGGACAGTCCTGTATCACCAAGAAAATGGAAAAGGAAGCAAAGAAAAGTTCCATACGCACAGCAGTGACCCATCCAATGTAAGGTGTGGGTTTCTATTAAATTATCATAAGTGACTAGGGATATCTACCAATTTTAAAATAGATACCACTCACGTCTGTACGGTAAATAAGATGCTAAAGCTAGCAGGTGGGTACCTTTGCTTAGCATACAAACTGGAAACAGGGGGAAACAGCTAGCCCCCTAGCTAGCCAGCTTTAGTTACCTTTGGACACAGCCAGGTAAACTGTGTTCCTGCTTCCAGCCTTCATACTAAGCTAAGTTTGCTGGCTGAACGTACAGACACGAGCATGGTATCAATTTAATCGGCACTTTTATTATAAATTACATCAATTGCAGAGTACGAGTGCATGTTGTAGAATTAAATCAAGTTAGGGGAGAGAGAGCTCTAGCCTGAATGACTGACAGCTTTGTCCAAATCGATTCTTTTAGATATCTTGAAAGCTTTTCATGCAGCAACGGTTTATTTGACAGCTCAGTTGAGTTATGGAGGTCAGGCAGTTGCTCTAATAAAGCCAAGGTCAGAGTCATGGTTCTTGGCGAACACCCACCACCCTCACCCACATAAAGATTGGGATTTCTAAATCAAACACAAAATTTCAAGTTTCAACTATATTTCAAGTAAATACTGTACGATGTCATTCTATGCATTATGACTTTAATTGCTACTGTCAGGACTAAGTGAAGTGAGGATGAATCGACCATATTTCGTATACTTTTGCATCTCATCTGTCTTGTTTAAACGCGTGAAGGTGTCTACATCTTCTCTGAAGTTTGACCTTGTTAAAAGCAGATATTCCCAGAGAAACTAAATGGATGGATAGACTGTTTTAGGAAAAAAAGAGTTGAATCCCCAATAAAACCCGTTTCCTCAGCTATTTAATATTTTATTAGTGTATTTAAACTGTGTTTGTGCTTAGAAAACATGGGCAATAAGGCTGCATTATTCAGGCAGGTTTCCATGTTTGTTTTCTGTTTTTCTGTCAGCAGTCATTAGTCTTCATTTATCCTCCTCTCCTGGTCCCTTGGACTGCTCGACACAGTAGGTGAATTTCCAGGCAAAATACCAGGACTGTGTGGAGAATGTCACCACATTCAGAGGCAGCCAACTCAGGCTATTGTTTGCTTTAGACCTCTAATGTTTGCTATTACAGTTAGCAAAAAAGGTCATGAAGTAGCACAATCAATGTTAGCATTTTTCTTTTTTTCCCTTTCTGACAACTGGCAAATATTGACAGACATTTTGACTTGTCATGGCAGGAAAAGCAAAGGTGCAAATAACACTAACAATGACTGTATTTAACTTTACTACTACTACTTTTAACTACGTTTCAGAGCCCTGGTAGTCTGCATGCTGGCTCATGCTGAAAATGAGTCACGATTAAAAAGGAAACCAATGTTGGTGATAATTTATATATGCTCCAAGGATAACTATTAATCTTAGGGACAAAGTCATAAATTATTTGAAATATTAACAGAGAAACAGTTCCTGGTAAAGGCCTCCCAGGTCTATTACACAAGTCTCCTCTAGAGAACGAGGTGAATTAAATTGAAATAAGGAGTGTTCTGTTCAGAGTGGTATACAAATAATAAATCTAATAGGCTTCAGCGATAAAGCACAATATTGCAACTATTAAAAACTTTTAAAAACCAATTACAGATAACAGGTGATCAATCATGAACAAGGGACAAAGATAGTCACATTGAGCTGTAGGTCATGAAAGCGAACAGAATTTAAGTTTCACAAATTACACTGTAAAAAACCTGTTGTGTGCTGCTAATAAATGCTGTAAAATCACCATCACATAAAAAGATCTGCATGTTTTAAAGACTTAATAGCTCTGAAGAAAAGGACTTGATTCATTTTGAGCTGATGTCCACTTCATAGTCACTTAAGCAGGATGTCAAACTCAATGTAAATCAAATAGCAACAGTCTTGGGCCGTTTGCCTACTTTTGCTGAAGAGCAATTTAAACCTGTCATGGCCGGTGAGATGCACCTCGTACCTGTGTGATTACTGATTTTTTTTTTTTTAAATGCTCTAAATTAGCCATGTTTACAAATCAAGGGCTGTCAAGGTGATTAATTACCACCTCCATTCCCAGATAATATCATGTGACATCTGCCCTCTCCCTTCCTCTGAAGTAGTGGCAGGGATCACTCGTCCTCTTAATTAAAGGAGCCCCATGGGTTAATATTTGCAAGCAAACCTTTCTTAATTCTTCAACCTGCCCTTGAAACACACACACACACGTCAAGGGAGAATGCAGAAGAAGACAGGAAAAAGATGCAGGGGTGAGGTGTTATGTCAGATTTGACAGCCGACTCCAGGAGTTGCATTAGAGACACAGGACACAGCGGCTAATAATATCACTTTGATCTTCTCACCCCTGAGGTTTGCTCAGAGCGCCAAGAAAGGTAAGATAATGACTTCCTCTCCCAAGACTAGAAATAAAAGCAGATACGGCTCGCCCCTTTCAATTGCAACAGCATCACTTCACGTTTTATCGTTTCGTTATTATATAGTAAAAGCAAGTGGAAAGAACTGTACTTATGTGCAATTTTGAGGTGCCAAATATTACTTAATTCATGTACTTTTACTACATTTTAAAGCAAAATATAATGTTCTACTCCCCTACATTTCACAGGTGTAGTTGTTAGTTACATGCAGATTAAGATTTCACAGACAAAACATCATCTTTTATTATGCATACTTAATAATTGCTGCAGTGAAAAGATCCAGTTGGAGTGATTTGAGAGTTCCTATAACATAATATAACCAAATATTCTGTAAACAAGTGAAAAAAAACCCAGAAAACTTTGTTTGTTTGATTTCTGCACTGCAAAAAAAATATCAAAGCACAGAATAAGATGTCACTATCCTTTGTGCACTTACTAGAGAGTCTTCTTTCTGATGGTAACCACAACAATGAAGTGACTGACAATGGAAGATTGACACACACACACACACACACACACACACACAGGACTTCTCCCTCCCTCCTTGACGTTTCATTGAAGAGCCCACGATGCCTCTGGGAGGGCTCAACTGTGAATTCTGGCATCTCAGAAACACCCCCCTCTGTGTCGTCCTGGCCTGCTACTTCAGGGGGCCCAGCAGGGTCTTGGCTCTTCATCCAAATCCACTGGCTGCTTCTCTCTGCTGCCTCCAAAGCAGCTTTGATGGCTAAGCGTGCAGACTCTGGCCTCTGATGCTCAGGTCTCTGAGCAATCTGGTGGTAGATGTTGCCCCCAAACTTCTGCACACCACCTCCACAGGCAGACTTCACGCTGTTGTGCTTCAGCAGCTACCTGCGCAGGGCGTAGGTGTTTTCGCCCATAAGCCTCCCAGGGCACAGTGAGCTGTACTCAAAGACTGTTTGGAGTGGACCAGAGCACCAACTCAGGCTTTAGGTTGGTGGTGACGGACCCTGGAGGAAATAAAGAGTTATCACTCATTGTCAACCATCATCTCCAGGTCGTAGGCTAAGTGTAGCTGGCCTCACTCCGGTGGTGTGGAGCCGCTCCTGGTTACCTTAGCCCCCTCACTGACAAAGGTAGTTCTTTGTAGCCGGTTGAAAACTTGATTTAAAAAATACTTGCAACAGTTTGGTTTACATAAGAAACAGGTCAAAATAATCTAATTTGAATAAATAACTAGGGCATCCGTGCAGTGTATATGACTTACTGTCATTATGTAAGGTAGATCAAACCAGCTCTGCTTTAACCCATAGTAAACTCACACAGGTGTTTTCACTCAATTAGTCTGTCTCACTCTCCCTGTTGTCACTGTGTCATTGTATTAGAACATAGTGATTGGTGACATATGATCAGGAGCATAGCTTCACCCAACCTCAACCTGAGCAGAGGTTTAATCAACCACAATAATTAAAAAAAACCTGTGTGGGGGTGAGCAGTGCTTTATTTAAAGGCCCTATACACCCATGAGAAACCTAAACAGGCGATTACAAGTTTTTATTATTAGATTTCTCAGGACTTTGTCCCAAATTATGTCCATTCATTAAGTATTTTGTTATGTAGACATTTCCTAGTTTACTCCAAAGTAAGTTGTAAATCATGTATCATCACCATTTTATATTTTTGCATCGATCAAATGTGCAACATCAGACTGTGGTAGTAGTCCATTCTATGGACACTACTTTATCTGTTGCATTGTGGGTATTACTGAAGGCAATATATAGTCCTTAAATGCAATTAAGAATGCAGACATTCAAACACAGAACAGTAAATATAGTGCACTTACTAGTTAACAGGAAATGATTTCAGACATCATTGATTGACTGGCCCTGACTCTTACGTTAGCTTTGTTGCAGCTCTTAAAGCGAGACAAATTACACCTCTGTCATTCCCGTGGCTACAGTGTCCAGCGACCTCATGTGATTCCCAGCATCGCTGCATCCACCTTAAACTTATGTAGAGTTTTAATCAGCCAAAACATGTTTAATTAATAATGATTCAGTTATATACAGAGATGGTAATAGAATATTCTGCATGATGAGTACCTTTATTTTTCATACTTAAGTAATTGTGATAATAAAATCGCTGTACTTTGTTATCTGGAATACAGGACTTTTACATTCAGCTATTACTAGTTTTACTTAAGGATCTCAACACTTCTTCCACCACCGCTTAAACATAATTTATAAAGTAATTTCAAGCATGCATGCGTAGAGAATGCTTGGAGAAATAAGTTGAGGCGTGTGTACACAGCTTCCAAATGCAGTCAGTTATTATCCATTTGTTGCCGTTAAACAAGCCAGCAGTTCATATGAACTTTAATGATTTATTCCTAAAGCCCCAGATTTACCAAGAACGCTGCATCATTCATTCACTACCCCCAATTTGGTCCCGATATTAAAAATACAATTACCATATTTCATCACTTATGACAAGCCTTTGAAAGCGCTGATAAACCATGACTGCATTATTATTTCTGCTCTGACAAGCAGTCTAATATATTCCACAGCAGTGAATTACATTTGATATGTCATGACACACTGCATTGCATTCTGGTAGCTCAAAAAAACTGTCTCAAAACTCAAGCAGGCTTTCGGTGTAATTCAAACCACACATCTCGGCACCTGCATTTAATTTAAACATTCCTAATTTATGGTGTGATCCCCTCTTAAATGTATACAAGCCAAATCCCAGTGTTATTCCTTCCATAATTACAAAGTTTGTTTGCTGTGCACAGAGCAAGTGAAAAACTAAAAAGCCCACTAATTTGTGGCATGTAAAATAGCCCATATGGGCTGTGTGGGATTTTGAAATAATATTGTCTTTGCTCACAGGATTAAAAGCGCAGTCACAGTTTTGAATATAAACCATTTGCACATCTTAAAACGTAATTAGTCATTAAGATATTTTCTCCGTGTTGCTGTCTCATCCTTTTGTATGAGGCAGCCTGTTCTATCCTGATAGCAGCTTCATTATGAAAAAGAATACTGTTCTCATATATTAAACACTTTGATGTTTCACATCCCAACTGAAGTACTTTAGCTGCAGGAACATTTTCCTTTATTTACATGAAAACATACGGTGAAACCAATCAAATGTTCTCATTGGTGTGTTTGTACACGGCACACAGAGAGCGCAACACAACTGGGCTAAGTAGTGTGAGAAATGTGGTTGATTGCAAAATGTTGAAAAAGGATTGTTTTTTGAATGTTGCACAGGCTCGTGCTTTGTTATTTACAGATTAGCTTCTTTCTTTTTTTGTATTCTCATCAATATACTTTAACTACAGATATGAGAATCCTATAGGACCCTCCTACAAAAAGCAGAACATCTGATCAGTGAGGACGAGGATGAAGAGAACATGCAGCATTATGACACACTGGAGTTGTGCAAGGATGCCAATTGTCACGTCTTCTTGTACCAAAACAAACATGGACGACCAGCAGTGCTGCAGCAGTGGAAAGACAACAGAACCAACTCAAGACTCCCAATTTAAAGGTTTTATTTAATTTCCACATTCACCATGCAACATGTTTTCATTAGAAAGAGATGCTGTCAATCACCATGAGTTGGGTAGAAACTATAGTTACATATGTGAGATATTTACATAGTTGTATAAATACTACTAACATACTACTATAATAGTACTCTTACAGTCATAAAAAGCATGAGGGGGATACAAAACAGCTGTTAATTACACTGCAGATCAGGAACATAACTGACAGCTGACATGACGTCAAAACTCTCTTGGACAGATGTGTTAACTACATCGCAGGAACAAGTGTAACATAGCCTTGTCTATGTTAGACACAGCTACAATATGTGATCGTCCTCAGGCATTGAAAATAAAAACTAGAACAGTGTCTCCTCCTTCCTGTCTGATGCCTCACAAGTCATATTTATGAATCATTCTGAGGTTCACTTCGGCTCGAGGACCACTTCACCGCCACGTGACACTTCTTCAGTCTGATTGAACAATCAAGCAGCTCTGGCTACCTGAACTCTGAGAGGCTCTTCTGTTACATGCCTTGTTACATGATGATGATGATGATGATGAATCTGATCATATGCCAAACACACATGATGTTAAGTATGTGATATACTGCACTGCTATTATTGTACATGTAGACGTTTGAATTATCACATGCCATCTGGGGTAAGTGTACATTTCTGATAATGAGCATAAAAGATTTTACATACCATCTGGCAACTGTGTTCCTCAGAAAGGCATCACAACACAGGCATATTATTACGAAGTCATAAATATGTGAATAACTTCATTTGGAAAATACATTCTGATACAATATGTTGTGGAAGTGAAAGTAGTAACTCAATGACCAGTTTGACAAATCATTGAAAATGTAAAATCAAATATAAAAAAAACTATTCTAGTCTTTTGTATAAAGCAGCCACAATGCAGCTGAATGTTTGTGACAATAATTGCATGTGTACACCCAGCACAGTGCTAGTCAATATAAATGTTCTGTCAGGGCTTGCTGTGTCAGGTAACTGATGACTGACCTGCTTTTCTGAAGCAAATTACAAACTCCTATTTAGTATTAATTTCATTTATTCTCAGTCTTTGGGCTTCTGATGCATCATTTACCATTTTAAAAATGAACCTGAAATCATAAACTCCTATGACGAGGACAATCTTTATACTGATTCTACGTCTTAACAATTCATTGCAACAGGCTGTATCTGTGCTTTATTTAGTGGTTGGACTGCTGGGTTTGGTATAAATTGTCCAATATTATTTATTGTAATTTGCTAAATTCCTTCCCCAAACAGCGATTGTCCAATCGTAACATAGCAACCGTATCTAAGCACAGCAGGTCTGGCAAGTTTTGGGATTTCTGCCCATAAGGGGGGCTGGGTTTAGAGAACAGTGAATTTCCACTTTTCTCATTTGTCTACCAGCCTGCTGAAAGAAAGTGGTTTAATGAAACTATTTACATGTAAAGTCTTTTTTTCCCTTCTTTTGAGAAGACTTGGACTGCTCGGCTCTCGAGATGGAGTTTAATGAGACTGACCTTTGGGGATGGAGAGCCAAACTCGTCCTCAGCATATAAATAGCGATGACCTTTGACCCAAGGATTCAGGATGCCTTCAAATCTCGTTAGCCCTTTTCTCTTCGTCTATGACTCACCCATCGTCGGGAAGCGCTTTATTCGTCTTGACACAACGACAACACGGGTTGTTTTTCTGTTATTTGAGGTTATACTTACCACTCACTAAAAGGGAATATTACATGCTTTGAAACTGAGTCAACATTAACGCATCCATTGCGTAATCAAGTCACTGAGGTGGGTCTCTCATCTTTGTGTGTGTGTGTGTGTGTGTGTGTGTGTGTGTGTGTGTGTGTGTGTGTCAGTTTGCACACTCAATGATGAAGATCACAACCCTCGTGGACCATGATGCCTGCAGGTCCCTCACTGCTTGTTCAGATGTCAGTGAGTGTGCGAAGTACAAGAGGATGAGTGTGTGCAGTGCATAATATATAAAAAATGAAAGAGTTGAGTTGTTTATGGACGTGGAAAACCCCCTTCAGGAAGATCTCAGTCTGAAGTCAAAAGAAGTCCTACTCAAACACAGCCGATGGTTGGTATAGCAACGTCCCTCACGTCACATACTAGCTTGCTTTGACGAGTCAAAATCACGTATTTTCCCCGTTGCAATAACGCTGGATATAGCCCGCACTTCACTGTCGGCCCATTTCTCCACGTTCACGTCTGTTTTTTAAAGGCTACTGTTACAATCTGTTCCAGGGGTGTTCAAAAGATGGCAGCTGCCGGTGCTGCATTGGCTCATGTGCTCGAACAATCACAGCATACCTTCATCACTCAAGGTTCCTCTTGTGCTGGGAGAGTTCCTGCTCTGAAGTAGGAGCTAAAAATGTCCCTCAAAATGGTGTTTTTGAACTACAATCCTTCCCACTTCTTGCAGTGCTAACGCAATAAAAAGGGGAGGGGGTCATCCAATTGTTCTTAGTTCCTTTAGGCCTATAATATTCAATACTGACTTCAGGGTTATTTTTTACAGTTTTTCTTGTAAGTGTGAATGGGCTTTACAAGACATTTAATAAAAAGCTAGACGTGCCAATTTAAGAACCTTTTCGGTATAATTCAGGGCAGAACAACAGATTTCCTTGCATTTCCTCACTGCACACAGTGTGTAATTGAACTGGACAGCTGACTGAGGGATGGACCTCTAGAGACCTACTAGCGGTAATAAGGAGGTGTCTGGACCAGATCCCATGTGGAGTGGGCCAGGGTAGCCCAAAAGTGAGAGCTATTATCTGACCTCTCTTCCACAGATGCTCCTGAAAGCGATGGCTGAAGGGTAAAACTAGCCCTGTGGGTAAATGCACCGTCCTGCAAGTAAAATAATGATTTTTTTCTCACTGGTGGTGACAACTTTATGCACTGCTGTTTGTCTGCAAAAAGGTAACAAACTGGACGTGGAGGCAGTTGGTGGTTTTATGTTCTCCAGGACAAGAGGGACACAGTGTGGCGGTGCTTAGAGACCACTGGAGGCTGTTTGATAGAAGCCACCATCTCTCTCTCTCTCTCTCTCTCTCTCTCTCTCTGTGTGTTGATATCTCTGGATGTTTTCCCTCCCTGCCTCTGTGTCTGTCTGTTGCCTCTCTCATTCTTGTCTCATACAGTGTTTCAAAGCCTGTCAGGAAGACAGACTGGGTGGTGGTGGGGGGGGTGAAGGGAGTGTAGGGAGGGCTGCATTTGACATGCTGCTGATGATGGATGTGGAGACACTGGTAAATATCAGCTTCCCGCCAGTGCTCTTAGGTTATTTAACTTAACTCAGGTTACTTCGACTGGAGTCACCCTCTAGTTGAATTCACTTTCTGAGTTAATTCCCTTTTTCCAGAGAAAATCCAGTGATTCTGTCCACTTCACTGAAGATGCTGAGGTGTGCTTTAGGGTTCAGTATGTATTTCTTTATATTTCTGAATGAGGTGTGTCCAAACTTATCAGGGTGTTAAGTTGCTCTTTAAATTGTAAAGTCAATTCTGTTAACTCAGTCTATTAAAAAGAACTGCAACTCTATTGTATCAATCCATATCTTTTCTCTTTTTATATTATATCTGCCCATCTCATCGAGACAAGCCCATATAGGACACGGTAAAATGACACACTGACTCAAACATAATGAGTGTACAAGATTGCAACCTTTAAATCTAAAAAGGATAAGGCCACATAGTATATTTAAATAATGTTTCATATAAATATTTGGAATTTAAAGAGTCAATATGGCAATTTCTTTCCAGCCATTCGAATATTGCAGAGGCGATATTTACTTTATTGTGTGAAAAAGGTAATTTACCACAGCCAGTGTCACAACAGGAGCCGCGTGTCAATATTTGACCAGAGACAACTGCATTTTCTGTCTGCTTAGCATTCTCTTTGATAGATGGAGAGGAGGGGAAAGTATTAACTGCAGAGACCTCAAGTTGTGACTCGCATAATGACATGAGCACATCTGACAAACAGACGTACGCAGCTAGTTTATTGGGATTCATGAAGCGTACATATCTCCTCAATTGAAACTTTTGTAAAGTCTGGGTGGAGGTGAGTGAAGTGTTTGTGTGCATCAGCGCTACTTGCAAGGTTCAGATGTCCTTACGTCCTCATAGACTTTTTTCTGACTTTTTGCCCGACCTCTAAGAGGGAAAAACATCCAGCTTTTGTGCAATAACAATTAAATGTGTAGCATGGCAAGCATGTTAAACGCATGCTGTTGAATAAAGGATGCTGATGGTTGCCAAACTTAATGGTATTGATGGTGAGGAAGGTCCTAAAATAAAAAATAAAACAAGGTATAAGAGGCCATTTTTAAATGAAGATTCAAAACAATAAAAAGAGAATACATTTTAACTGCAAACTAAATACGTTCTATCACTCGGTGACTTTGGAAAAGTTACCAGGAGGAAAATACTACAAGTCCTCCAAATTAGACATCAAACTCACCTGTTAAAGTCAGATGTTTTGTTGACCCAAAGACTTTATCACCAACTAATCTCTTTTGCTCCTGTCAGAATTCCTTTGGCCACTAGAGGGCTTTGTCACTTGAACGTAAAGGTATGTTGATTTGGGGCCAGTTCTTCTTTCCACCAAACTGTTGTTTCCTCAATCGTCAAGACTGCTAAAAGCAGAGGCCCTGATATCCTGTGTTGGAAACCCTACTGTGGCTCTAGCTCCAAAACGAGGCACCCCTAGTTCGAAGTGCTATAATGCTAAATGTTATAAATTTCTAGTCTGACGAGGTCATCAGGGTTTTCTGCCCAGTGCCCTTCATGACAAGTAAACTGACAGTCATGTGTAAAATTGTTGGTGTTCCTTTAATTATGAGCTAAAATGTCTAAGCTTAGACGCCTCGTTTTGCCTTAAGTTGTCCATAAAGAACAGCATGTACACTCATCTGAGGTCTGTCTGAGAGGGGCGTTATTAACTACTGTCTCTCTGAAACAAGAACTGTGATTAGTGTCCAGGCTGCCAACGAGTAATTTTGCTCCAGAGGGTTCATTTGGTTCTTAACACCCACTGTCATTAAACCCCAGTGCCCAGTAAAGCGATTATTCAGCGATAACGTTTTAATTGTGCCATTGTCTGTGAAGGCGGTGGCGGGTGGATAATTAGTGGTCCTGGGGAGAGCACAGAGGGGCTGGGCAGCAACAGCGACACATCTCTAAGTGTCACACTAAAGACGGGAAACTTAAATTGAATTCTTTTTCCAAGATAGTGAAATAATAACAGAGGCAGATATGAGCTCATTCTCTCTTTGTCTCACAACCACTACCTATTTGAGTTTTAGGACTTGAGAGAGAGTGAAGACAATTTAAAAAGTGATCCAATTGTAATTTCTGTGGGTTACAAGTTAGGGCTGGGGGAGGAATTATGATGGGGGTCATCTCACAAGTGTAGGATTACAAACATGATTGTATTTGTAATCACATTGTGGAGATTCGTCTCCAATCTGTGGATCAATGGCAGCAGCAGAAGATGGTCGAGTGTGTGAGCGGTTTTCTGGTCAGAGATCGTCTCATGCTAGTTTAAACTGGGAAATTAGATCAGTGATGCTGGTAGTCCAGACAACATAAGCATGTGCCCCAAATATATGCTAAAGTGGGCAACAATTAACCTGGATTCATAGTAAGACCAGGTGCACTTCTACCAGTGACTTTTGTCACTTGATCAGCATGTGGTAGGTTTTGTTGGTATTAGGTCAAGCTGGCTGACCAGTTTGAACAGCTTGATCAGCTTGACTGACTAGATACCAGTTTACTATCCTCAAAACACAGAAACCACCATAACTTGACGTCAGGTATTTTTCTGCACGTCATGCATTTTTACTTCTGATTCACAAAAAAAAGACATGATGTTAATTTTCTGTGTATTTCTCAAACACAGTCTGTTTCCTGTTATTGGAAAGCACAGCATTCAGCATTCCTGATGAGTTATAGCTGTCTTTTACTGGTTGTTGGGTTTTTGACAAATTTCAGCAGCTTACTTTACATTCAGTAATGTGTACTGACTGCTTTCCACCATCCTGATGATTTGTTTTTGTTGAGTGCTAATGATGTGATAAATTAGATAATTATTATTAATAGGTGGTCTTTCTTCCTGTCTGTCATCTGTTCTTTCTATAGACTTACCACCTCAGCTGTTAACAGGACCATGGGACATGGTTCCCTCTTTATGCAGCAAGCATGGTTTTCTGACTTCATTATTTCCGAACTCATATGTTTGGCCAGCCATGTTCTTTAGCTTTTGGTGGTTAATGTCTTAGTTTGTGTCACACTTCTGGTAGCGCTGAAACTGCAGATGTGGCTGCAAAAGTTTGTCTTGGACCGGGAAACAGGGCAAACAAATCGAAACGGGAAGGCAGATAATCAGAAACTAGAGAGGGCATTGCCAACAGTCAGTCAGACAGGGAACTGATCAGGGAAACGTTCTCAACCATTCTCAAGTATGAAGAACACCACAGCAGCATGATGATTTAAACAATAAGGCAAAAAGTGGCTGATAGCTGTGAATGAAGAGCAGCTGGGGGGGGCAGGTGATCTGAATCAGGTGATCTCTAGATGGAAAAAGAAAAAGAAACTGAGTGAAGGCAACTGCAGCGAGGAGAAGCAGGACGAGAATATGGAAACATCCAGAACAAACACACCTGGAAAGGGAAGAAGAGACAGAGGCTGAAGAGGAATGGTGTAGATGTCACTGTGATCGTGTTAAGTGGAAGCCCAGTTTGGTCCCCCCTGAAACCCAAGCATTGAACCATTACGGACTTTAAATGGCGTCACCTGTGTGATCACCATTAGTGCCTGAGTGCAGGAGGGTGGCTTTCTGAGATGAATTTACCTGGAGAGAAGCATTTCTGGGGACATTATGTGTGTGACTGGTTTCATTCTGTATGTACTTGAATGCATTTGAGGGTGTGTAGCTCCCTTCCTCAAAGCACTAACTATTTTGAAGTCACTACCATGCCTTCATGAGACAAACATGTTCACAGCGTGCTGGTTAGCGACATGTTACGGACTCTTTCCATGCTTTGTTGTTTTTACGAGCTAGAATTACAGGATCATCGCTGTTTCAACGTCCCAACCCTTTGCTTTGTGGGCTGACGACTGATGATCCACTATAGCGCCACCATGAGGCTGAAATTTGTGGTTTTATCTCAACAACTATTTGGTCGATTGAGATTAAACATCTACAAGACACTTATGTCCAATTGAGAATTATGTGTTTTGACTTTGGTGATCTTCAGATTTCATATCTAGCACCATCACCAGATTTAAAATAATTACAAGAAATACCTGCAATACTAATGACATTCCCATCAGCTTCAGCTGTACTGTGTGTACAGTAGTGCTAATTAGCAAATGTCAACATGCTAATACACCAATGGTGAACATGGTAAACATAGCATGGGTGTGGACTTATTACTTCATGCTGTTTTGTTGGAGGCAATATTTTGGGGTCTCAACTCAACTCTGTTTGATTCGTGTCATTTAGCTGACTAAAGTTGACTTAACTAAATTTAGAATTTTGATAATCAGTTAATTGTTTAGTTTTAGATTCTCAAATGTGAAAATGTGCTTTTATCTGTTTTATATCAGTTTAAATCAAATATCTATTTAGATTTTCAGACTGAACAAGAAGTTTGAAAATGTCACCTCACAACTTTCTGACAATTGTTTTGATTTTAAAATCAGAAAATCATTGAAAGATGGATTCATATTGTAAATAATCATTAGTTGCAGTTCTAGATACATTGCTCTACATGAAATATATGCTAGTGTTGTTAAACTTTGCATTACACCTTCATAAGACATATTGACAACTGTATAACCTTCCACGACATTGTGAGATTCTAACTCACTCTGATAAACCAGCGGCACTGTTCTCTCTGAATACTAATTGTCGTTATCCTTTCATGTAAAGAAAGACCGACCCGGGCTCCTTAACCCCAGCAGATATAAATAACACTTAACAGCTACTCTGATGGGATTCGCTTTGAACTCGGGTTGTTCGGTGATACTGGTGATGAATCTTTAGATAGTTACACCCAAATATAAGACACATTTATCACATTTTAGGTGTTTTGCATGACTTAATTTATTTTAGTTCAAAATAACTGTATACTTGTGCCATTTATCAGGTTTTTGGTGTGTTTGCCCTAGTTGACACTTCTCCAGAGTTACAGTGTGGTGAGATCTCACCTCCTGTGAGCCATCTTGACACGCTCATTATCTTGCACTGTGTGATCCCACTCTACACATTCTTTACTCTTTTTCTTCCTCTGCCTGTGCACTCTCATTCTGCTTATCTCCATCTTTTTTTAAAAGGGATGGAACCAGTTCCTGCTCTGGCATCGGGACAGACTTTGGCCTCTTATTCTCTCTCTCTTCTGAAAGATTTGGCTTCTGTAAAATCAACTTAGAAATTATTTATTGAGCTCTAATTTGGGGTTTAGCATTTTAGGTATAAACATTGTGTTTTTTGGAGGGGATATAAAAGAATGCTTTACTAAAAAGCAGGAAAATGGTGTGATTACCTGTTCTACTTTCATAACCCTCTCTAAGGTTAGATCTCTGGTGCTTCAGGTTTTGGCTCAAGCCCACGGGACGTTTTTGCACATCAAAAGGTTAACCAGGAAGAAAAGAATAATAATTAAGGATGCACATCTTATTAGGATGCCCATAAGCAGCATTAGATACACACTCTGGCATGGCTTTAAGCCAGCATTAAAAGGAGATTCTGCTTACATTACTAAGATTCTGACAATGGATTTATTTTTAGTTTCTGTTTTGATCTGTTGAAGTCATTATATCTTGTACACGAGCACATCCAGTGGCCACAAGCTCTTAGAAAATGAACACAGTCAGAAGTAGAAGCACCTTTTTTTGTCCCGTGAAGTGTCCTCTCCTGTGTAATTTAATACCATTAAATCTTCCACAGCGTGGGAGCACTGCACTTTAAATAACAGTAAAAAGTGTGTAAAAACAAACTTTTCACACAGCAACGCGAGGACATCTCAACCGAAGGTTGCTCAACAGCAGGGTAAGTTACTACAAAATCCTAATTCATCGACACACGGCATTCATGGCGTTGTGCGTCTCACAGCAGGCTTCTTGTTTATCTAATGGCCGTTGTTTGTTCTGCCTGTTGTTAAAGCTATTTGATACTGTTTGTGATTTATATTTATTTCATAATTTATTATTGATTATTATGTAGCTCAGGTCCATTCAATCAAAGTTCCTGTAGGAAGAGAGAGAGGGTTTGTGAGTGAGAGAGAGAAAGTGTCACTGTAGAGACACCTTAGTCCATGGCCTGTTGTCAAAGATAGGCCTATTTGATGTAGCAAAGCCTGTTAACACTTTGTTTGTGATTTACATTTAAATCTTTTATAAATCAAGCAACTAAAAAAAAAAAATTGTGCAAAACAAACATATCTTTATCTCCATGTTGTATAACCTACATTTAGGTCATTGTGTGTTGTGTTGATGGTGTCAACTTGGAAGAACACTTTTTTGAATAAAATACGCAATTCATGGATTAATCGTAGAAAGAATTGATTATCAACATAGTTAGCTGCAGCCCTTGTGTGCACCATTCAGATATGTGATGTTAGAAACATGAACATGCAGATACTGTCCTGATGGTTGTTCTGCTGAGGTCCTCTGATTGATCATCACAGCATCACCATGCTGTCCTCCCTGGACAAATTACCAGTGATAGATCTCTTGTATCCAATTGTTTTTTCATTTTCCATTTTCCACATACTAACGATCAAGATGCCTTATTCCTTCAGTTTTCCCTCCAGGTGAAATGAAACAACAGTTTCATTTGGGAAATTAACTCTTAGGCAGACAAGTCTGGCTTGCCTCTTGACATTGCAGGGAGGGTTTGATAACTTGTAATTGACCTTGTTGTTGTAGCATTCTTCCAGGTATGGGGTAAATTTGAGTGGGCTGTAGTGTCGCCGTGCAGCACGTACACTGCTGTAGAGGCATTTTAATGAAACAGCCTGCTGGTAAAGGATTAGGTGCTTTTAAATTAGGCCTCTGCGTTGGTGTTACAGGCATCTTTTTGGTAGAAAGATCCAACTACGCTGGTAAAACATGCATTTATCCTTGATAATAACATCATGTACACATTTATCTCTGACCTTTCAGAAATGTTATTTTATCAGTATCTGATAGTCCTACAGTGTGGCCAAAAGGAGCAGGACTGGAGATGAGATAATACCAATCTTTGATTGATACAGTGATATGATTGATGTGAAGTAGGCTAATCCTGGCTTTAATTACCAGCAGTTCCATGTTCTCATACATAATGCATTATCCAAATGGTTGTGATATAAATATCTTAATCATGTATGTCCTAAATAATGTGTCACTGCAGGCTTCAAAGCAGCTACCACCTGATTGCATGTAAGACATCCCTGCCCCTGCACCTGTTTTGATATTTCATCATTTTAGCACTGTTTTTGTTTTGTTTTTCTGAGTTGAGCAGTTTTGATGGATACGTGAGGTGCGTTCAGAACTGTTATCTGGGATTTATATATATGTGTGATTTATTTTTATTGTTGTTCTTGTGTTTTTCCTGCTTGTTTGACACAGTATTGAAAATTGCTAAACAGATAAAACTTTTCTTATTTACTCACTTACTGTAAAAATGCCCAAACCAAAAGTAATGCACAGACAAAATCCATTGTTTTGCAAATAGTTGCAGGGCAACATTATTATTCATTTGAAGTTGTGTTTGTGGTCACCTGGAAAATGAAATGAAAATAAAAATATTAACTCTCTTAGGGAAAATGTCTCTTTGGTGGAGCAGCAAACATCCCATGGACATCGTGAACATTACAAAGGGCCTCAACCAGACACTGCTTCATTAAGGAGCCACACGCAGAGAAAGGTGGGGAACCACTGGCTTAATCTTTAACAATGAGTTGTATTTTATAACCTTACAATATGTTTCTTTAGGTCAAATCTTAATCTGAAAAGTAACTATAGCTCAGTAGAAATGTAAAGTAACATAAAATACATGTACCTGAAGTTGTACGTACAAACAGTACTTGATTAAATGCACTCAGTTACTTCGCACCCCTGTTCCAAACATTACCTGAGGTGCTGTGTTTGGAGAGTTTTACCCATCAGATGGACCACACTGTGTGGGCTTTTTGGATAAATCTGCATAACAAATGCTTTATCTTCAGCAGGAATGACCTTGTTGAGTTTCAGTATTGATCAGCACATCGACTCATCCACACTGATAACTCTGAAACCCATTTATCATAGGCAAGGTTTTAGCCTGCCATGGTTACATTTACTGGCAGAAAATCAATCTATTCTTATCAGTTAATACACCGGCGGGTCATGGCAGGAATATGTGAACATGTACAGTACAAGCCAAAGCTCTGATTAGAAAAGATGGAAATGTTCAGTAATGGGGAAGCGGGATAAAATGAGAGTGGAGAGAGGTTGGATCAGAAAGACACGTGATTCAGCACAATCCAGCACTAATTCTCCATCATACATCATTCTTATTCTTGCTTGATGAGTTGAATAAATGTTGAATAAATGTTGTAAATTTGAGTATGCATTGCCTGTCTCCCAGGAAACCTCCCCGTTGCCTTCTAATACTCATAGGAGAGGAGGGGAGGTGCACGCAGTGCACGCACACTGTACAAAGTAGGACTTACATACAATGGCTACATCTGTATGTGAGGGATTGGTTTTGATTTGCATACTTTAATGCAGTCTCAGCCGGTGTCTGAGCCCAGCACACACACCCACAGACTCAGACAACAAATGTTGCCATAGGAGTTGACTTGTTGCAAACGGAGAATTTCCCACAAGGCTTGTACATTTATATAGTATAATGAAGCAATCCCTTAATGGATAAACCGGGTGTTTGCAGGTGGGATTACTGTGTGTGTGGTGTGTTTAAGATAAACAGGAGAAGCAGAAGAGAGAGGGGTGGGCTTTTTTTGTCAATTTTGCGGATGTATCATCATTTCGGTTGGATTAAGTAGTTTCTTAATTACATGGTCTGTTTGTTGTGGTGAATAAATAGCAGGCGGAAGAATTGTGCTTGGCATCTTAGAACAAATTCTATGTAACAATGTGTCATTTGCAATCACAGCTTACAGCACTCAGAGAGAAGTCAATACCTCCTAATGGACACAGGAAATCTGTAACCTGCACTGTTGTCTGGGCCCAGAATGCTTATTCAGACCCACTGTGACAGAGCAATTTATTCACTAAAGCTCATCAACTGCATTTGGACTGAACGTTACTGTGTAACCAGGCTTCAGCCCTAAAGTGAAGCCGAGGTTTTTGTGAGCAGTGTAGATGCAGTCAGTACTTACACTAAATGATGGTGTGTGCAACGTTGACTATATGTTCATGAGCACTGAGAATCCTCTCTTCAGGGTTCTTACAGCTTTTTAAGAAGACAATTCAAGCACCTTTAAGGTCCCTAAACCAGAAATGTTCAGACTCTAGAGGCCCCTGTCATTGCATCTAAATTCTCACTATAAACTCCAGGAAACAAAAAACAAATATGATGAGGGCATTGGGTCATGTAAATATTAAAAGATTTTGGTGCTTCTTAAAGGGTCACTTAAACCAAAGTACAACACAAACATGTGTTCTGTGTTGCTACTGATGGTATCAAGACACATGGCTATTGGTTGTATGTACAGAGGTAAATATCCACTTCTGAAAGTTGTGCTGCCACCACCACAATGCACTGGAGATTAATGCAATTTTGTTTTTAAAGAATTTCATGTGACAAACTTCAAGAATCAGAGTCCCGGTCAGTCTGGGTAATCCACGGACCTCACTGTGAACAGCTTTTACTGGGACCAGCACTACTGTTTTCCAGGCTTAGGCAACTAAGCCTACTTGAATCAGAAGAGACTGTAATTAAAGGAAGGAGTTCAAGTTGAAGAGACATGTGAGGAGTCGATTAGACCCCATTGCAATATCCTCACTTTATGGGGGGAGTCTCCCTCCGATGGAGTCTAGACACCTGGTGGTGGTGGTGAGGGAGTGAACAATAGCCTATAGCTGAAGATCTGAACGGACGTGATGTGTAACAAGACCAAATGGATATCTGATAAAAACCGGGTGTGGAGGGGGAGCTGACAGCAGCAGAGAAAGGAACAGATTTTACAGTTTGACATATTGACTCAAAGAGGTCGAAGCAAAATCTGGTCGTTGACATGAAAGGTGTCTCAACACCATAAGCCTCCCCAAAACCCTCATGGAAATGAATGAATTTGTATGCAACAGCTAATAAAGGTTTATTTATGTCATTGAAAGTAACAGGAGATGCATCATATTGTTCAATGACTTCTAGAAAAATAAATGCAACTCAGTCATTGAAAAAATAACGATAATAATTTAAATCTAAATTTAATCTAAAATAAAGTATTTTTAATGAGAAGTGCGGCGTCGGAGCGCGGTGCCAGTACGCACGGCCGTCCGCTGAGCTCACCTTCATTAAATCCCTGCAAATGACAGCAGGCTGCTGCAGAACAACCCCGCGCTCCTCTGCACACGCTGTGACTCTACATTGTGGCTGTTCATCCTGTGAGATTCAGTAAAAGTGAGACGATCTTACAAAAGGCTTCACCAATACAGTTTTTCATTATTTATTTCTGTCATCATTGTGCTAATTGTTAATTATCAATTGGTGTAGTGTGTTCACTTTGTGTCGCTCGGCACCATCCAACAACATGATTTCTTGAATGTTGTTGTCATCTTGCTGGCATGTCTTTAAGAAATGTAAACATGTAAAATGTTGTTTTGAAGCGAGTAGAACAAATAATCAATGCTGTTGTTTTCCATGTTTACAGCCTCCGCCTTCACCCACACAGCATGTCAACAAAACCAGGAGGGCAAGCAGCACTTACCAACACTAATACAATTTGGATGATTATTTTTGTCCCTTGTGTGGAGAAACCTGCTATTGTTCAGTCAGAATGGGAAGAAGAATATTCTTTTAATTGGTTTATTCTGGGCTACAGGGAACCTCCATCCCATGGCGTCAAAGGTTAAAGTAAACAGCTTAACCCTTCCGACACCTCAATGGGAGTGTGACCGTCGGCTGTGTGATTCCCTGACATGTGAACACAACGGTGGTTGTCAGCCTTTGACCTAACACCAACCTAAATTTCACCATTTATCTTGTGTTCTGTGAATGATGAAGAGCAGAGGTAGAAATTTACTGACGCCAAGTGTGGTGGAGATGTGATCATCCACCCTGAACACATCACGCTGCTCTCCAGTAGTGTGATAATGGATGGTAGATGGCTGCCATTACGACCTTCCCTCTGCACGGCAGAGCACTGTAAGCCACATGAAATCAAATTACCGCTCAAGAGGAGGTTCACTCCCCTCACCCGATGTGTGCCCTGTCTCTCTCTCCCTCTCTCCCTCTCTCTCTGTCTCTATATCTCATTTCATCTCCTTCTTCCTCTTGGCCTCTTTTGCTGGCTGTGTGTTCACCTCCAGGGGCGGGTTTAGAAAGTTAGAATGAATAAATTAATGCAGAATAAACAATAAGTAATATTCTAATATGTAATTATATTTAAAAAGAATAGTTGCTATTTGTAACTCCCAGAAGACCTCTGTGAACTTTGTGAACATTTTGCGTCTCTTCTTGCACCTTTTCCGTTATTTTTCCCATGCTTTCTCTTCTATGACTGTGAAAGAGAAGTAAATGTAGGAGAAAGGAGAAAGTGCAGCAATCCTTTGAGATCTCATAAATTCAATGTATTAATTTTGCCTAGACTCCCTAAAAGTGCTTGGGAGTGCATTCACTGAGTCCATAAGTCACAACATTGTCAGAGAGGCGATGGTGATGCATGAGGACGCCGGCACTCACTTCATTCCAGAGCAGGTACTCTCCGTCAGATAAGCACAACCTTAATTCCTTCCGCTGGCCTAATGTGTTTTAAATGCAGCCTTGTGACTTATGTTGCTGTCAGTCGCTCGGCCTCCGAGGGATGCCAGGGTGCTAGTGGGCGGCAGACAGGGACCAGGAAAAGGTGGCAAAGATTAATCAAAGTGGCGGAGGCATCACACATTTGATCAAATCCGTATTGACTGAGACCAGTGAGAGGGCTGCGTCTCTGAAAGTAAGAAAAGCTGGATGCTGGGTTTGTCGCTGCGGCAGGATAAATGAGCTCGGTTTGTTCTAACGCGCATTTGATGAAACAATACGAATTGACCTCAGAAGCAATTAATGTCATCGATACCATGCGGAGGCAGGTACATTTCTCATCGAGATGCGGTTCAGTGCAAACATTATTAATTGTGTGCATGTTTCCAAGCTTTGGAGACTTATTGTAGAATCAGCACACAGCAATACATCATAAAGCATGTGTCATGCTGTGATCAACAGGCATTTCATTTCAAACCAGAGGGGATTTATGGTTCAGCCCACTAAAACATCCCCGGGTGAATGTAGAGGGCAACAGTGTCCACATAGTCTACATTTACATGTGTACCATGTAAAAAGATTGATTTGTCCCGCTCAGATAACTGTTAGTCATCACAAGAAGTCTTACTGTATCTGATTTTCCAAACAGTTTCTACCACTAGTGGGCCAACAGAGGAACAGCATGTGAGGAGGGACTTCTGCACAACCATACGGCTGCAGTTTTTACCTTTGTTTTCTTTTGATGGCAGGCATTTTCATTGGAGACATACTGTAAGTGTGCACGAGGGGTGGTCACTTTAGGACCTTTAAGCAAAAAGCTGTTCACTGTGCATAATACACCTAAATCCAGAATTTTAAATTGATGAAATCTATGTTAGAAACTTATTGTATTTTTTTATACATAAATGGTTTTATGCTTACATATTATTAGAATTATTTCTGGAACCGTAGAGACATAACGTATTACAGTGTATGATTTGATCTTGTTTGAAATATGATTAAAATGTCATTTTAACTTTGAATAAAATGTCTCACACTGTCACCTGCTTACATCACAGTAATGCAATAAAATCACTATATATACAATCTGTATCTAATGCACTGAATTCACCGTGGAGCTCAGTCTCTCGCAGTGAATTCCGTCCTTCATTTGTGAGTCACCACATTTTTTTTCTCCAGTTCTGAATCTTTGGCCAAAGGTTTCGCCGCAGGGCCTCCAACATGCATGTCCCCTGCTCCACACGCTCATCAAAATGTTCAAAAGGAAACCTTCTTTTAAAACACCGCCACGCTTCTGTTGTGTTTTTTCTGTAGTTCTGTCCCGCGGCCCTGATAATCCGCCACATCCTTGGCTAATCAGTAGGAAAGGAACAGGACAGCAGTGTGCTCAGGGATGAGTTTTAAAAATGCATGTTCTTCCTCTGAACGCACACTGCAGCCCACAGGGGAGCTGGCTTCCTCCCTCCTGTGGGGGAGAGAACTACAGGCAGATAAAAAACTCCACACAGGGTAATGACATGCATGACTACCACCTGCATGCACACGCAGTAGATCAGCGCTGAAGGTGAGGACATTTCCTGAGTGGAGCGGGGATAAACAGAGAGGAGGCCAAGGCCGTGCAGGTGTTAGGGTGTGTATGTCTGTGTAGAAATGAGGATTTGTTCAGGGTGGGAGGTCTTCTGCCAGCTAATTGTGTTTTCCCGGCCTTGTGCCTGCCAATAAATTGGCCCTGTGGTTTGTCCCCGGCTGGCCACGCTGCCACAGAAAGGTCACAGGTGCTCTCGCAGAACAGAACTACAATACTGCATTCTGCACGAGGTGGTTCAAAGTCTGATTCCAATCTTTATTTTTTTTTTTTGAATTTCCAGCAGGGTTCCCCAGGTTCCTTTTTATCTCGACACAGTCACAGCAGCAACGAGAACTTTACATATTCAATTTAAGAAACTGTGACTCAGAACTTTACCATGATGGTGGAGTCTATCATCTTGTACCCTTGGGTTCTGTTCGTTTGTCTGTTTGCACATATCGATCCATGTGCAATGTTAGGGATACATTTTTAAAACAATTCAAAATTAGAAGAAATAAAGGATTGTGCAGCTTTAGTGTAGTGTTGGTTGCTTTCTATGGTACTTCTTGAATTGTTTATTTGAAAGCCTCTTAAAATAGATGTAATTGTTGTAACTGCTGTACATCATGATATACCAGAAGGCTTACTTTAAAAATGTCCACCATTAAAGGGACCTTTTAGAGTTAGAGCATGAGTAGCGCTCTAGAGAGACGTCCTGCTTTTGTTTGTAATTTTGCACCAAGAAGCGCAACGATGAACCAGCAACACCAGTGAAGAAGAAGACTGCTGCAGAACATGGATGTAAATAATGCAGGATTTAAAAATCTTGAAACAATGAATGTGAACATAATTTACATTTTTAAATTTGACATTTGTGCAGCAGTCCCTCCATGCATAAACTAAAGTTGAATTCTTTTGTGGAGTATCACTTTAAACTAGCACTCTAAATGTGTAAATTGATTTATACAAATCTGGGACCTGTGATCTGTCACAATTCCAGACAGTAAAGTTTTAAATCAGCCCCTCTTTGCATTGTCTCCTCTTACAACCTGATTTACAGAAAAATACACTGAGATCTTGTTTTTTTTGTGACAGCTAAGGTGTCTGTCTGTGACCTTTTTACATGCAAATAAAAGTTACATGTGACAGTAGCAGTGATAGCTGCCACACAGTGATATTTACATAAATATATTTATAGTAATTGCAATGTAATTTTATTGTGTATTTGTAGTTTATAATTATATTGTTCTGCTAAATCCTTCATAATAAAGTTAAGCAACACAAAATATAACTGTGCTTTCTCCTATGGATTCAGCCACTATATTATTATATTATATATTATTTACTTCTTACAAAAAACATGAATGCAGCTCAGTAACCAAGAAAATATCACCAAAATAATTAAATGAGGTATTCTGTACATCTAGACGAGGGACTAGAACTGTAAAGAAAATGTGCGTCCCTACCCATACATTTATGTGACAGCTGTCGGTATCTCTGTGTATCTTATGAAATTATCTAGAAATATTGTTCCCGAGGCGACGCTGGAGGAAACAAGCGTTAACTGGAACTCTCGCTTCACCCTTGGAGTCCCGGCTGATGGATGCCCCTCTATATTTGTCTCTGTTTGTCACTGATTCGATCACATGCCACAGTCAGGATGAGTGACAGCTGTTGGAGTGATTTAAGTTGATCAGTTAAAGGTTAACTCTTCATATGCAGCGTCCCAGTAAGATGAAAAGTGTTTAAAAAGCCAGCTGGAAATGAGATATTAATCTTTAATTATCCACTGAGGCAGTACGTTTACTATCACATTGTCTGCTTTGCTTTTTCATACTTTCTCCCCGTTCTGTCCTTTTTTAAGCTTTCACGTGATTCCAGATTTATTTTTATTTATATGCCATTGTTTCTGTGTGCGTGGGTATTTTCAAGCATTTACCTGTGTGACATTCATTTGTATTTGCTCGTGGGTAGCTTATTTTGCTGCACGCCCCCCACCCTAGTGTTGTTTTGTTGCTACACCTAAGAATTCCCATTTCTCCGAGCTGATGTAGTACTCCAGGGCTAAGCTGTGGACAAATAGCTGCATTATTTATCTCATTAGTGATAAATATAACCCGTTGCACTGCTACATTTGCAGGTAACAACACTGATAATGGCGCCTCGGCATTGTTAAGTCTTTCCTTTTCTGTCCTTTTCTTCTCCCTGCCTCATTGCTGTTTGCGAGAGCCATTCCTGTGAACAACAGGCAGTTTTATCTCCAGGCCATTTGGTTTTTCACTCATTTTTTCCAATTCTCATTTCATCTGTGTTGAATGGTGCTATCTTTAGCTGCAGGCTACGGGCTGTGACTGCCTTCCAGAGTGGCTCCACAGCGGCCCCATGTACGCTAAATAACAATCACGTGTTGCTTTGATTGGCCGGTTCATTAGCGCCTGACGTCACTGCTGTCGCCGACTGTCCATCAACATGATTCAGCTAGACAAAACTATCATATCGGGACTATGGCGCCTGTTCCATCTGCTGGGTGATATGAATTAGAAAATTTTGTATAGATTTTTTTCTATTGATTTCTCGCTCTTATGTGCCTGAAGCAAGCAAGCGGGCCGCATGGGCTCTAGCTGTGTTGGATTAAGGTGCCTGGGTTAAAGAATACACTGTTCTGTTATCCTCTCAGCAAAGTTAAGCATGTAGGACACTGAGTTGTTAACATACAGGTAACCATAATATTCTGTTTGTGCTCCTGGAGACCCCAGGCACTCTTTAACAGCTCGAAACACACACTTAACAATGTTCTAGCACCTTGATACTTCATGACTTCTTTATGAGATTGGCTTTTTTAAACTGATGACGTGTTTCAGAAGACCATAACAGTAAGATGCACTATCAGAGAACTCAGCTGTAGAACGTGGTCACATACAATGGATTATCAGTTATGCTTCAGTAACTTCTCCTATCACTAGTTTCTTGCAAAGGCTTACCACTGCATTACTTCTCCACATACTGGGTTTTAATGGGGTCAAGAGCAAGAACAAGAACTGTAAAATGTTTGATATTGCAATTATTATTATTGTCCTTATTATCACCACACACAATGAGGGAGTAGAGTTAATGTCAGCACAACACAAAGGTTAAAATATGGATGTGAGGAACATCCTCCCCCGTATACATAATCCAGTTAATGTTGCAGGTTCTCCTCACTGGACAAAGTATTTAATAAAATATCTGCAGCTTCTTATCTGTCTCTCACTCACTCTTCTTCTTTCTCTCTCCTTCTTCCCTGCTAAATCTTACACATCTTTATCTCTCCCCCCCTTTCTCTCTCCCTCCATGTATCAGTTTCCAAAGGCTAATGCACTGAAGCAGATAATTATACACACCCCCACCCCACTTCCATACTGGCTTCTCAAACAACATCCCTCTCTTCCATGTGTGCACAGTGAACCTGCATTGATGCAAGAGAAGAGAAGACAAAATCACATATTCAGCGTACGGTGATAAATGAGGACACATATGTGGCAAACAAGCTGTCGTTGTGACATTGCTGGGGGCATTTCACCCCATTACCAAAATAGATTCATGTTTTTTTTGTTTTTGTTTTTTTCCACCAAATCACTGTAGGATTACTGCACGAGCTCAAAGCTTAAGACATCATTTAAACTCAGTGCACTGCAAAGACAGAGCGTGCAGTTGTAGTTTTCTAAAGGAAGTTAGGGTGATGACATCATTTCCTCTGACAGCATCAGGCCTAATGGTCATACTTTAATGTGCAGCGCCCTGTCTGCATGTGCTCAGGAGTGAAGGTCAGGGAAGTAAAACAAAGTTAAAATGAAAGCCTTTTCCATATTCCCAGCCATATTCCGAGAGTTTTTTCCAAACTCTAATTACCCTGACATAGTGCCCATAAATAGGAAATGTAAATGCCATACTTCATCTTGTCTCCTGCCTGTCTTTACTGAAGCATAAACAAAAGATTTATTTTTTTTGTTCTTTTTCCTCATTTCCTTCTGGTTTACCCAATATATTATTTCCCAAAGATACCCCTCAGTCCTGTGGCAATCGTGTATGGGATATTTAACTTAAATCTATTATTTGCTAAAGAAAAGAGAATTCCACGTTCAGCTGACCCCCCACCCTCCGCAAGTACGTCCATGAGTGTGTCTTTTTGTGCCCAAAATGAATGTGACATACTGCTACAGGTACTAATGCATGTGCACGCATGTACATGTCACATTCATTATGTAAGCCTCATAGTCTGGAAGAGATGAGTCACAGGTGTGTGTGGAGCCAGAGGACGTTTTTATGATACAGTGACAAATGAGCAAGAGTGTATTCGGAGGATCTCATTCTATGTGTTTACGTAGGAATATGTGTTTAAAAGATTGCAACCTGATTTGCATACATGTTTCAACATGCACCATGTTGACAAAGGTATTTAAACATTTTTACCCCTGTATGTTTGTGTCTTTGTGGTTTGGGGCAGTTTTTCGTGGTTTGAGCTAAGCTCCTTAGTTCCAGTTAAGGAAAGTCAAAAGTGTGCTTTCAATATTGTGACCACAGTTTGGGGAAGGACCTGTCATGTTTCAAGCTAACAGTGCTCGTGTACATACAGTGAGGTCGTTAAAAAAGTGTTTTTCAGAGTTTGCAGTAAAACAGTGGTTTCCAACCTGTGGGACAGAACCCCTACAAGGGGTCGCAAGAAGATTACCAAGATAGGTTAGCAGAAAAAACATGTTTCTGCTACTTAAGATAATGTGAAACAATGAAAGGAATAATGAAATTGTGAATTACTCGATCTGTTCAGGTGTTTCAGGCATTTAAGAAACAGATCTTTTTGTGGTTGAAATTGTCACAACTGCAAGATACGCAACCAATGACATTGTTCCATTTTTAACGGGTCACATACCAAAAACGTTGGGAACCACTTGTGTAGAAGAACTTGACCGGTCGGCACAGAGCTCTGACCTAATCCCCATCCAACAACATTTGGATTAGTGTTGTTTTATTCATTAAACGATTCATTCTAAAGAAAACTGCTTTTGGGTGAACAAACTGAACTGAATCACTTCCTGAAGTGATCCATTCATTTCTCGGGCAGTTCAGTTGAGCCAGTTGAAGAACAGCTTTGCCCGTCACTAGTTGGAATGAATTGGAACCGTTGCCAATATTCCATATATTTTTTATTGTCAACAAAACCCACAGAAAGACCATTACCAATGATGCATGAGTCCATCTGTCAATACTTTCCCACTTATCCAGTCTGTCTGAAGCCCTCAGCCACAAGCCCTGAAGACATACATATTTAAAAACAAGTCATACATATCTACATTCTTTATTTCTTAAAGCTAAATCATTTGATAAAACAGCTGGGCACTGAAGTTTTTAGGAAACTAAAAAGTTACTCAAACTTTAGAGTGTTTCTGGCTCATTTATGTATTTTTATACATATACATTTATACATATTTTTATTTATGTATTTTTAAATTGGCATATTGCTTCTCGTGGTTTTGGAATACGCTGCTCAACAATCAAATAGGGCTATAATGCCATATAGTGTATGACTGTAAGTGTGTCTGTGTATGTGGACGCTTTCGAATGTGTCTTCTTGTTGCCTGCATCTCTCTGGACGGAGAGTGACACAGATCAGTGCACCATTCAGGAAAGCCAGCCTGACCATCTGTGCAAGGTGACTTCGAGGAGGTATTTGTGAGTAGTCATCGATATCATCGCTTGATACCATCTCAGACTTTACTGCTCTGCTGATGCTGCTGCTGCTGCTGAATAGCACCTCGCATGCATGCCCACAGCCCGGGTAAAATAGATTACTGGACCTATTTAGAGGTCTGTGGCTCGTAGTGCTGTGATCCCTGCAGTCCAGATGAAGGAGGGCAGATGAAGGACTGATTATAAAGGACATACGCAGGATTTGGCATGAGAAGAACAGCAGGGAGGATTGAGCTCAGATCAATAATCTATGCTAGCGATTATCATAACCAATAGTATGCAGCCATACATTATTGAAGCGTCCTTTGTTTTCTCCTTCTATAGCAATAGTAAAGAAAAACACCCTCTTTTGTTGTTTCAGAGTAATAGACCCAAATATTTAGATAAATAAACATCCAATTCTATGGCTGCTTTACATAAAAATAGAGTGATTCAACCCGCAGTTTACATTTGTTGTTTCAAAGGTCTTTTGTGCAGAAGAAGAGATGCTTCAGCAGAAACAGTGAAATCTTTGGAGTAAACAGAAGAATGACTCTGCAGTTAGGGTGCAATCAAAGACAAAACAGATAAATAAGAGAGCGCAGCCCACGACTGGCAGTAGAGCTCTGGGAAGTGCAGCGAAAAATGGCATTAAATGCTTTGGAAAGAGCCAAACATAAACATCTTCAGATGCTTTCAAACTGTACGAGGGAGCTGCTGCCGCTGCTGCTGTCAATGCTGCTGCTGTGTGTACATGACATGCACAGGTTGATGTGGGTGGTGACATTTTTAAATAATAAAACAAACATGTTTCTTCATTTTAATATGCCTGGGATGTTTACCTACCTACCGCCCAGTGCATGCTGGGATACTTGTCTCCAAATCCATAAATATGGAGGTAAGGAGGAGAAATGAATGAATGGGTTCCTTGCTTCTTTACCTGCCTAAACAAACTGTTGCTCCATTTTAATGCCTTGGCAGTGTTACCCTGCACCTTGTTATCCCCGGAACACATTCATTTTGGTTTCAGTGCAGTATAATCCACCATTAGCATATAATGCTGATATATAATATGAACTCCCTAATTAGCGAGCTCGGCATGTACAAAATGAAAGTGGTGTCGTCTTAAAATAAGGGAGAGAAAATTCATGGAATCAAGGCACCATAGTTTAGGAGAAGGAGATCTTATTATGCAGAGGAGACTGTGCAGCACTACTTGTGTACTACCAGACAAAACATCTTGTAATTAGCCCTGCAAATAAAGGCACACAAAGATGTGCTACATATTGGTATTCTGCCTGTATTTTCTGCTGTGGTGGGTGGTCAGATGGCAGCGTTGCCCCACTGAGACAGAGTGGCACCGAACACCACATGTGTTTCAGTGGGTAGGAGTCCGCAAGCTTTTGTGCTCAAGGTAAGAAGGAGAGAATTAGGCAGATAACTTGTGTATTAAGTTACTGAGAGAAAACCTCAAGCAATTTACTTCATCACACGGGTCGACAGCTTTTATTTCAAATGGAAATTGCATTGCACTGCATACACGTTATTATTTCACATGCCATTGTATGTCTCCAAGAGCTGATGCAGATTATTCCCCACTTATATTTTGGGACATTTTAGGAATTTTAATGTTTCTTTAGAGTGCAGGAGTCTGTTTTCAGTCGTGTTATTAATGGAGCTGCTTGGTATCGCCCCCCTGCTCTCGGTTATATAAGTGTATAGCTTATTTATTATTTAGTTCTAGTCAAAGTGAATAGTAATTAGCCATGACCCTGTTTGATGCTGCTACTGGGGCCTGTTAAATTGATGCTGTGGAATAACTCTGGGTCCAAAACGAACTCAGTTCAAACCTGTTCATTTATTCATGTCAGGCTCATCGGCAGTGCACTTGCTTAAAACTTTGCTTCTTTTTTTGCCAGTGTTGCTCAGTTCTTTTTGTGACTGTATTTGTGTGCATGTTTGAATGTAAAAGTGGTGGCAATGAAGAGACAAACACTGTGAGATACTATCAGAATTATCCACAGTACAAGATTACAAGTTGTAATTTTTTCATTCACACAAGATTATTAACAATGCCTTGAGGTCTATCAGATACTGTTGAACAACCATGTACTGGAAATTAGGCTGACATGATAATGTAGAGGGCCATTTACAGAATGGCACAAGCCTGTAAATAGCTTCAAATTATGTCTCATTATTTTTCCACAACACATTAGCTGTTACTGTCATTAGCAACTATAAAAGTCTAACAGGATGTTGAAAGTGTTGGTGAAGAACAACATTAAATAGAATTCCTTGCCTTTGATGTAAAATCTTCAAGAAGATTCTAAAGAGCCAGTGCTGATGGGGGAGGATGTCATATATGTTTTTTGTATTGCTTAAGGTACATATTTGTCATAGTTTAATTATTTGCCATGAAGCACGCACACAGGGTAGTGAAGGTTATGAAAAAGGCAATCAACTATGCCAAATTAATATACTCCAGCAAGTGTGCTCCAGGGTATAATACATATTTATTCAAAACCCTTCATGTTTATGAGCCACAAAGATTCTCATGACTTCTGGAGTGGAAAAACACACACACTATTTATGCATTTTAATGTTCCATTGTGGTTACAAAATCTTAGAGAGTTCAAGTATTAGCTGCCTGACAGTGTTTAAATATTGGCAAAACTGTTCAGACCACAGGGGATTTGCTTAGAGACAGAGCACTTTCTAAGGACTGGAATTAATGAGAAACTATTAACAAACTCTGCACAGTCAACATGCAATGAGGGGTAGAAGCTGCAAACCAGGTCAGAGGTGGGTGTGCTATTTGAAATCAATACCTGCTGATTAATTTCCCATGCATGCACAGACATGTTCAAATGTGTGGCTATTCCAGTTATGCTCACCACTTCTCGCCCAACCCTATTGCCAGAAAAGGACTTTGTAATTTATTTTTACTTCCAATGCCAACAGTTTTACAATATTTTTTTCTACTACATCTACATTTGGAAACTACTTTACGAGGTTTACGAGGAAATGCGTCAAATCTACTCATCAAATTTTGCTAACAGGTCTTGGGAGAGTATCACTGCATATATGAAAAAAGCATTGTATGAAGGCTCTTGTAGCTCCTGAGGGAGCCACAAAAAAATCTGATCAAAAATCAAATGATGCCAGGCAGCGCCAACTACAAGTTTAAAAAAGAAAAAGATCTGGGCGTGTGGAGTTAGAATAAAGCGAGCTTACCATACCTCTGTGGCCCACTCCTCATCTCTGCTTCAGGCAAATCGAGGCTACATTAGCCACTACTAGCATAACACACCAGCATCTCTTGATGGACAGTTGCATTGTGGGTAATGTAGGCACCAGATTTTGACAAGGAATATCTGTGGCTCTGCTGCATCAGTTTTTATCCATTTATATGTTTTTTAATGTCCACAATTGTATAGAAGTGCAATGCTGAATGCATGGAGTGCTCTTTTAGGATTAGGGAAAGATTGAGGTTATGGCAAATAACACAAGGTATGGTTACGATTAGGCAACTAAAAAACCTGGATAAATCCAATGCTGAATTATAAATCAAGCCTACACTATAGGTATCTATGGTGGGACTCCCGTTAACCTCTTGTGTCGACCATAAATCCAGCTTTTTATAGCAAAGATGACGGGATGCAAACTCTGGTCTCCTGCATGAAAGTCAAAAGTGCCACATGCACATCCACCACCCTGACAACCACACCCTCCTACACTGGACGTAAATCAGATAATGCTTCAGCAGTATTAACATAATTCCCAGTGATACCGCACCGTGTCTCCTGATTGGTCAATCTGCCTCCTCCTAGTTTGTCCTCTTCTTTGACTCCCTGCTGCTTGTCACATTTGATATTGTAACATATATTATTAAATGTGTATGAACCTCAGCTACACTCCATGTGTTGTATGAAGGCATTTTAGTTGTGACATTGTGTTGATCCTCACGACAAGAGAAAGAACGAGCACAAGAATATCCACAGGGAGGTCAAAGGTCAGCCTTAGCTGTACAAGACATCCCTGGAGGGGGTAGAGCTTCAGCTTGCTAAACGGCACTTCAGTAAGGAGAAAGCATGGGCAAAGTCCGGTTCCTTCTGTCCTTCTGTCTGTCTCTGATGCCTTCCTCATTTCCATACCCTGCTGACTGATATTGCTGCTTTGTTGCAAGCTTGAGATTTCGACATCTAAAGTGAAGGTCACACGAAGGTCACAGGAACACATCTGTTCCAACTGTATTTTATGATTTGCATACTGGTGATTCAAGTAAATAATACCAGTGATTTATTCTTTATGGACACACATTTCTCAGATTCTTCTTTCATTTAATCCCCAAAATCAAAACATAGAGTGATCTCTCTTATGTACAGGAAGGATTTGAAAACGAGAAAACCCCACATGGGTAAACAGCTCCACCATGCCTCTCTGCCTTACTGCATAAACTGCATCATGTCATGCTTTGTATACTAATGAGAGACAATTAGTCCTGAGAAACAGTGAGCCACTCCTCCATGTGTCAAACACAAAATTCTCTGTTTAATGTGAACTCATTTGTTATGCACCCAGGGCTTATTACTGGATGGATGGCTCTGGTCGTGATTGTTGACTCAGCACCACGGAATGAGAACTTAATTGCAAAGCATTGCCTGCATCATGTGGCAGCCCAACTGTGCTCCCTATGTATTATCAGCAACGTTGCATCGGATTTATTGAGTGTGTTTTTGAAAGTGAAACTTTGAAAGTTGAAACCAGTCAAGTGTTTGTTGTGATTTGTCCTGACAGGCATGCACAAGTTGTCAGGCTTCTTTGAAACATTGTTTGTCAGATTTTCACTTGAAATGTAAAGCAGAGGCGTGATAGGCAAGAACGCTTCATTTGGTGCCCGATTCAAATGATTTTGTGTTCATTTGAATCATAGAACACGTTGTGGTGCAGTCCCTGTGCAGACGTTTTGTCCAAGGATTCTCATTAGCCATCACCCCCTTCTTCTCCAGAAAATAAACCGATGCAGATATAAACCAAACCCTAATTTGTGTTGTATTTGTTGATCAGTGGAGTGGTCAACATCTGCCCGGACTACACACAAACTGTCCCTGTTGGCTGGACCCCGATGTAATACTGGTTGACTGTACAGTGATATCCCACCACTGTATTTGAAATCCAGGTTTTGCTGATGATTACAGACTGGATGTGTGAAATTTCTCACATGCAGTAACTACTTCCACAACCCCGTGTTACATTCAGCACATTTGCCTCTGTTGATTTTCTATATGTTGCGATCTGGAGAAAAGAATCAGCGTGAGATAGGCTTCTGTGGTACAGTATGTGTCTCCAAGACACAGCCACAGCTCCGAACAGCAAGCTCGCTGGTGACTAACCTGATTCCATCTGACAGCTTTCACATAATCTCCACATCATCCCCAAATAGAAAAAAAAGGATGCTGTGAAAGGGGAGGCTGTGAATGAATCAAAAGCAGTCTTCAGTTTTGGCTGCTGTGCGGTGTGAAAGTCATACTATGAATTTAACTGTAACATAAAACTGCCTTTGTTTTCTGACGGTAACAGATATGATTAATGACATTATACAATTTTCTGTCGCCTTTGAATGGCATGATTAATGTTCCAATTTCAAAGAAATTAAACTCATTCTATTGCAAATGTGACATGCAGTATATACAGAATGTATGCTATGAAATCGTATTAGTGCCTGCTGGATGTTGGAGGACGAGGTTTTCTCTCAGTATGATTTTATGAATTGTATGGCTTGTTCAAGGCCTGGACCACATCACTTCTACATGATTATTTCTGTGCTATGACATTCCCGAGAACCTGTAGTCTGCTGCCATGAAGCAAAATTACAGTTCATCACAACTGGGGTATTATCTTGGTTGCTCGGATCTACCGGCTGTGATGACACTGTACACACCAAAGTCATTGTTTAGATGCCAGTTTACTTGCAGCTTTATTTGGAGGAGACTGTCTGCAGTCTCCCTAATAACCACTAATTGTACTATAGTTATTGCAGAAAGTCAAATTTGAACCAGGAAGTTGCTTTGTAAATAGATGGATTTTTACATTAGACAGGTCTCTCGCAGTCTGTTATACTCCTACTCTGCTCTACTCTACTCTATAGTCCTCATATAGTTTTTCATCAATTATCAGGTCGTTACTGATTTGTGTTATCGAATACTCGCTGAAAATCTGTCCGTCATGGGCTTCATATACTACTGATTTACTTCTTATTTGCAACAGCAAATACATTTTGACAGAAACGTAATGAAAACTTATAATCACGAATCACAAAAGTTGCAAAATGTTTGTAGTAAACAGATTTGTCAAATATTCACTGACGACATATTTCATTTATCCGCTCTTTTAACACAATACCCATTTTTGGCAACTGAAGCATGACCAAGGGTTTAATGGTTGTCCAGCACTTGTTTAAAGTGAGGGGAAAACCATGCTAAAAACAAACCCCCAGTTCTTCCCTAACCTTGATTAATGTGCTTTGCTACCACAAATTAGTACTGTAGTATATACATTTATTTTCATTGACCATATACACCAAACTTGAATGCACTATACCCTATATAATATTTTGCTTATTCTTTTATATGAATACTTCACTGAATATCTTTCTTTGGAGTTTCAAGTATTCACCCCTACAGGCATGCAATGTGGCTCTGACAAAAAGAGGCAAAGAACCAAAAAAAAGGCATCAAAACATGCCCATAAACATCTCAAAACACTCCTGCAGCATCATCCACTTCGCCAGAGTCAGATTTGTCTGCCGTGTCTCCAGGTCACCATTGGCATGAACTGTAACTGCTATAAATCCAAGCTGACAAAAGCTGCAGTGCTTCATGAAGGAGCAAGTTAGAAAGGGTTGAGGAAGCTCAACCTTTCAAGCTCACAGGAAATTAGTATTTTTTTATACATTTTCTTAGAATTTTCTTTAAAAATGGACAGTAACTTTTACTTGAAGGAGACAATAGGACTGTTACATTAATGGTCCAAATGCTTTTTAGAGTCTGACTCAGCTTGAGTGAGCGGTGCTGCCTCTGATTTACAGATGGAGACTTCAAATGAACAGCAAACAGAAGATAACTGAGTTGAATGACCACACTCCAGTGTGTGGATGATGCAATCCTCGGCTACATCATGTCTGTCCTGTCAGTCGCTCATTACTGTGAGAGCCATTACTGAAATGAAGTTAGCCAACATCTAGTAGGAGGAAAGTTGAGAGATCCTGAGAGTTCCTTTACAGAGAGGAAATAACACAAAAAAACACCCGTGACAGTCGTCATCTGAACAGGGAGATTACAGATCGTCCCTTGTGACGAGAACGATTGTCGCAGTAATGAGTGCAAATCAAATAGAAGCCAGATAACACCCCTTAGATTGTGTTTTTCATCATTCCTCATTAGCACCTACACTTTGCACAGACTCATAACTTTACCAAGTCGGCACACAAAACAACACAAACCATTCAGAACAAATTCTAATTGGGCAGTTTTATTAATGCTTTGCAACCACTCAGTCTGTCTCTCTTGCCAATGCGACTGCATTGTGTTGCTATTTAAAAAGTCAGGTCATTGTGATCGGTTTCCTGGGAGTGCAGTTGGTGTTTTTACAATTTTTTTCAGGTAATTAAATTTCTTTCTGAAAGCCCTTTATCAACTGCTCTAGTATTTTCGGTTTATCTGTCACTCTAATGACGCTGTATTTTTATCCCTTCTCTCTGGGTGTTTGAAAGAATTTAAATATATCAAATGATGCAATCCTACTGCACATGGAAAACTAATGAAAACAAGGCAGTGGGAAATTAATGTGAAAGAAAAGTCTGCACCAGGAAACTCAGAACCAAAATGGGAGTAGTCTCATTCAGTGGGAAGAAACATGGCTGAGCCCTTTAGAAAATCCTTGAAACAGTCTTTGTTCAGGCTGCAAGTTTACCCCAGCAGTGTTAGAAAAGGTTCCATTTGAATACTAATATCACGTGTTTCAGTGGATCATTGGTCATGTGAAGACTGCAGGGATGCACATTAACTTTACAGCCCACTTTTCTCCAATTTACATTCCCCCTTAGTAATATGCATAGATCAGATATAAGCACTCTACAGGCAAGGCCGTTAAGGGATCAGACAGGTATCAGAGGTGTCTTTTACTCAGTAATTCTTGACTTGTTATAAAGTCTCTCTGATCTCCTCAAGCACCCCCGCTTGGAAAGGTACTGTAAAGAATATGTTGCATTCAGAAAAAAAGATAAAAGACATTACAACTCTCTTGATGATAATTTAGACACCTAGTGCATCAGTCAAAAGGTCAGATATTTGTTATTCATCACCATCATCATTATCATTCCCACTACTGCTGTCCACCATATATCCACATCCACACATACATCCTTGCAGTAATATAAGCTATTTTTTGCTCAGATTCTCAGATTATTTGCCAATATAAAGTCTTATCCACAATCAGCCTCCATATTCCTGTAAAAATCCTTAATTATTGCATTTTCGTGTTTCACTGGAGCGTGGGTGACCTATTTCAAAGTACTTCATTTTCATGAGACAGTACATGTTCTTAATTACTGGGCAGGGGAATAATTTTTCTTTCAAAATTGTTTTGACTGCAGTATGTCTGATCTCTCTTTATCAGTGGGGAAACAAAGAATGTCAGTACTCTTTTTAATACTCCAAGCACATTTGAGAAACATTTAATTGTACGCAGTAAGCAAGGTGCATTTATAATGAAGTAACAAGACATGTTCTCCTACTGTGAATATGTTGGGAGTCTGTTGTTACTGACAACAGAAGAGCTACGTCAGCATAAAACTGTATGATTGTTCAAAAATGATCCATCAGAGAAAAAGCACAAGCTGAAGGCATTTCCTCTAATTAACCGTACAGTATGGTGTTCCTCAGGGGTCAAGCCTAGAGCTCCTTTCAGACATGCACCCCTTTACGTCAATCTGATGGTAATTTTTTATGTCAGTTTCATGTCTGATTAAGAGCCCTGGTCACTTTTACAGAAAACTCACAAACGGTATCTAGGTCAGACCAGTAACATGTCCGTAACATTTTCAACACAGCACAAATCATAATGCTATCAGATAATGTAAAGGCTGCAGCAGCAAAAGGTAAAACATGCAGATAGAGAGATTAAATGCAGATGTTGCGCCACCTTCTACACTGTACAACATTTAATATCTCAGTCATTCTCTTATGCACCAAATCAGATCTATAAAAACATATTTCCCCTTGTAGTGAGACCAGAGAAGCACGTCCTCTCAATAATTTCCCTTCATGCCAACTACTGAATAAATGAATATCCACCAAAACACTTTACATACTGCATGTTCACTCTCTTTGAACCAGCTGTCAACTATTTCGCAAGGATCATCTCTTTCCTTAAATGTACTGTTATGTCTGAAAGAAGCCACAAGGAACACTAACATAAATGACACTTGTGTCTAGATGACAAAATCACTTAAACAGCTTGATGGAACCAGCAATGCAATGTATTTTTATTATTAATCTGTATTAATAGTCATAATCAAAATATACCTGATGTGAATGTTCACTTGTGCTGATGATACTGTCATTTATTGATTTATTGATATATTGTTAAAATGATGTTATTCCCAGCTTGACAAAGAAGCTATTGAACCCATCAGCTTCTCATAGAAACCATAAAAATACTGTGTATGTTTCCTCAGAGATATCTAGGGATTGGCTAAAACTATTTTCTTTGTTATTGTTTCTGTTATCTTTATACCTATATGCTTGACTACAGGGATTATCATAAATGCATGCATGGTCTTAGTCCCTACATGCATTGAATACTGTCTGTCATTGAGATATGTCACAAATAGCAAAGCTCATACCTAACCTCCCATAGGTTGGGGCACTGGCATAGACACATTTATAAAGTTCTTCTTAAGTTTATAAATTATGTATTTACATAAACAAGGGCGGGTTGTTACCACCTTATTAATGTAAATACATTCACCAAATATGTGTGAATATCTATGCCCTATTTACGGCAATTTTCTTTTGTTAACAGTCCCTAAGGCTGGCACTAAATAGGCAAAAGAGCTTTTATAGATGCTGTTCCCTGCACCTTAAACCTTCTGCAGAAAGGCTTTCAGGAAATATAAATGATTGCTCTTCTGGATCTAGATAGGTTGGTATTAATGTTATAATATAATTTATTTTGTGATGGCTTTAGACTGCTCTCAGGTTGTTTTAAAGGTGTAACCTTGGTATGTCTTTTCCTCCCAACATTATTCTTAAGGCAGACATGTGGTCAGTTGAGCACAAAGTATTCAAGGATTTAACTTAAGTAAAAGTAGCAATACCTTAAGGTTAAATAATCCACTACAAATAAACTCCTACATTCAAAATCTTACACAAGTGGCAGCAGAATGACCGTTTTGTGATGTCTTCAAGTTTTAAACAAGGGCTCATTTTCACAGCTACAGAGTGAATCATGTCACTGTGATAACATGATACCTTAAGGGGGTTGATATGGTTGCTGATCAAAAGCATTAATAACTGATCATCTTGACAGGTTTGTACCACAGACCTGTGTAGGAGGAAATGCTAAACTCATCACTGTTGTTGCACGTCCTGTTAATCCTTCAGATTTAACCCTTTAGGGGAATTAAAAGTTCCATGTAAAGTATTTTTATAGACAAACAAAAGTTGTGCTTATATTCAGTGTTATTCACACATTGTGTGCATCCTCGAAGTCAAAGAGATACATTCAGTGCATTTCCTTCCTCATAAAACATTTACAAAGCTGGTTATTTTTACATTTGAAATCCTGAATTGTTTACATCCCATGTTTACTGGGATGTTTGGTTTGGAGTCTTCTTCTTTCCTGACTTTGCTGGAGCATTGCTGCATCTCTTGGTGCATCACTGCCCCCTTTTAGATCAGTGCACTAGTGTGGAACCATTGGCAGGGAGATGTATGGTGTCAACCGTGTGTGTGTGTGTGTGTGTGTGTGTGCGCGTGCGCCATCGTGCACAAGACAAACACAACTGAGATCCACTCATAAAAAAACCCTGCTCAGGTACCTTTTTAATCTACTTTCATATAATTAAATGTTTGCTCTCCTATTTTTCTATTTGGGCGTCTCATCCCTGAATAAATCCTCCACTGCACAGCATTTTATATATCCCACATTGGAAAACCAACAACACTGGATTGTTTGGATTCAATGCGAATAGAAATGTAAAAAATAACCATGTCTATCTTTGTTAATACTGTAAAACACCACTTATGACTATAATCAAAGGTCTCATCGCACAATGAGTGCGTCTATCAATTATTTTTTGTGGTGTTCACGTTAAAGTTGTCAAATTAGTAAGCAAGCTAACAATATATAATATATATATACAATAAATATTATGTCAATACATTATTGTGTTTAATACTCATGAAGGCAAGGCAGTTCAAGGCATGATTCAAACACAGAGGCAATTCAAAGTAATTTACATATGAACAGAAAAGCATTACATTCAAAATAATAAGAATAAAATCAACTTGGATAGAAAATACAGTTACAGTGCAGTAAAGGCTCCTCTAAATTGTTTACGTTAACTCACAAGAGCATTGGGGACCTACTTGAACTAAGCAATAATGTATTTAGTCATTTAAATTCAATTTAGCGTGAAAATGTATTTTTAATCAATTATTCAGAGAGTTTAAGCAAGGGCACCAAAAGTTATTTTCTTAAATCATGTCCTTACGTGGAACTCTACCACCGTACGTAATTTACCTTTATCTTAATTAAATCAATAATATTACCTTCATTATGTCTGGTTTAATTTCATGCTAATATATCCACTGGGATTTTTGTTTTTGGTCCTGTTTGTGTTCCTTTATTTCATTTTGTCGACCTTGGGTCTGAAATCCCTGCGTGTCCTTCATTAGTAATTAACAGCTGTGCTCTTCTCCAGAGATGTATAGATGGCTGTTGCCTTTGTCGGCATCCTTGCTCTCTCCTGTCTCTGCAGCGGTGCAAGTGCTGATGGTCTACAGTTTTCCGCAAAGCAGGGGGGAAATTATCAGGACTTCTTGAACTCCAGAAACCCCCCGTGTGAGATGAAGGAGTTGAATTCATTTCTCGAAATTACAGCTTCCAGAATATGGCTGAGCTCTCTCTGGAAAGCCAACAGATGCCACTCAAAATGAGGTCTACCAGAGAGACTCCCAGCTTTCCCTCCACTGGGGTTTGCTGTCAGATATTCAGAATTGTTCTCATAATAATGAAAGAACTGTCGTGAATATGAGCCATTAGCTCTGGCTTGTGTTTTAATACAGTCTGTTATTAAATTACACTCATCTGTTACTTTATTAAAATGAACATCAGTCTCTATTAATATTGTGTTCTGTGTTTTTCTGTAGTTTGTGTGGTATACGCTCACAGGGTGTGTCTGTATTAAGGGAAGTCAGAAGGAATTTACTGAGAGATGGACGAACACATGGTTTGTTTTGGTCTCTCTTTGTCAATAACCAAAATACAGACTTCTGCCAGCCTTATCTTTTAAGTTTGTTTTAATTTAATTAAACTTTATATGGTACATAACACTAAGACTGAATTGATTCATGTCTTAAATCACAAAATTGTGTAACAATCTGAGTATCTCAGCTGATTCTAATAAATATTAATGAAATGCTACATTACATTAACTTAACACAATGTACCCTGCTGCAGCTTGTGAAAAGAGAAAATATAAAAGGAAATAGATCAAGCCAATGATACAATTAAAGCAGAGCACCAGGTAGCAATGACCCAGAAAAAATCTTGATTGATTTTTGTTCAAAGTGTGGCAGTAGGGACAAAGCTGCTCACGATCAGGATACAGCAGCCACAATGCAGCAGTGGAGGTTCAGCACCTTGGACAGCGACTGCCACACATGGCTTCACAGGGGAAGACGACAGGGATGTAAACCTGCAGACCTGGACACAGCCGGTGAACCACAAACAGAGCAGAGGAGGCAGTCCAAGGTGAGATACTGCACAGCCTGCATGAATTCTGCTGTCACCATTGTTGCATGTCCCCACCCTCAGACCCTGACAATGTCCAGGACACATAGGTCAACTGTGCTGCCTGTCCATCATCCTCTCTACACTGGATCCTCCTGGCTGGCTCCACACTCTGCCAGCAGAGCTCATGGACCTTTTATTGGTGTTGCACAAGTTATCTTTGTTCTCTTTTTCTTCAAAGCATATGGGTTTCTGTTTTTGTTGAGTCAAAACTGTTCCAAGAAAAAAAATCTAACAATTAATTAGCACTCTTTCATCTGTAAACACCACACTGGCCTGTTTGCAACAAGTCAAGCAGATGTTTGTTCATTGTGCTCTTTCATACTTTAATATCTGGTTCATTTCACACCCATAATAAGACACGAAAAACTCACTAATTGCTTTGATGAATAGTCACACTATTTAAAACCTGAATGGATAAAAGTTATTTGCTGAAAGTGAAGAATAAGATACATTTATATAGTGACTTACAGCAATGTGTTAATGTAACCTTTAACAGCAGCTCTCAAGTGATCACATGATCAATCAAGTGTATGCTCAGAGCAGAAATAGCCAATCAGGTACAAGGATTTTTCACTTCAATCACTCCTCACATTTTATCCAGTAAAATGTTGTTCTGTAAAAACATGATTTGAATTTTTAATACAAAATTTCAATTAAGAACATGGTATGTGTGAAAAGCTCAGTAGTTTCAGTGAAATTAAAAACTGTAATATATTTGTAGGAATATAAATGAATATAATACAGATAATTTAGTATCACACTGACAAGTACATAGAATAAAGATGCATGAAAATTCATTTCAACCACTGATAAATGCAAAACAAGAAATTAAAATTTGTGTGAAATCCTTTCAAACGTTCACATCAAACGCAAACTGTAGGCTAAAACTATTCAATTCCAAATTATACGTATTGCTTTAGCTAACGTATTATACATCATGACCAATACGGTTTGTACAGTCACTCCAAAACGTGCTCAGTTGTATCTCTGGTGTAAAGATACCTCAGATCTACTCTTAACCAACTTACAAACTCTGGAGCTTTTAAATTTAAGAGCAAATTTAAGATTTAAAAAAGTATGATTAGCATTTCTCTATGCACTTTAAGTAAAGCTCTTATTTGGAAGTCGCTTTGGATAAAAGCGTCTGCTAAATGCCTAAATGTAATGTAATGTAATCCCTCTATATTTTCATGTATCTATCTATGTAGAAATCACTGATGTGTAAATATGGTTAGCCCTCTAAACACCATACGTCCTGCGTCGCTCTTCATCGTCCCACCACACAATGTGTCCTCCCTTATTTCTGTAGATAAATTAATCCTTTGATCTCCAACTCTCTGGTCCCTCCCTCTCTTCCCTCTCTTCCCTCTCTTCCCCCCTCTTCCCTCCTCTTCCACTTCTTCCACTCCCAGTTTTACACAAAAAAAGCCCTTTCAAATGGGATGCCTCTTGTCCAAGTCAAATACATCCTTAAAGTGAGACCTGGATCTAACCTGGACTTGTCTTGGTCTCTATATGAAAAGACAACTGACTGGTGAAGTCAATAAATGAAGGAGATAATTGCTTCCTTGCTGTTCATCTGCAAATTAACATTTTGACTGAATGATGGCACTAGATGACAATTCAGAGGATAATCTGGGCAAAAGTGGTGGACTGACTAATCAAATATTTATTACTGAAGCTTTAATAAAAAAATACTAAATGATTGTAAATGAGTATTAGATGATCAAGGTGTTCCACAAATATGAGTTAGTGACTGATGCTGTTTGGCCTGAGAGAATGACTTTCCCAGAAGTATGCTAAAGTGTGTGAACACATTACCTTCTTGCTATTATTAGCTGCATGTTGTTTTGTGTGAAAAATTCTAATTCAGAAAATGTAATTCTCTTGTTTTTTCTCAGTGAACAGTATGGTTTGGAAGCAGAGTGGCTCCAAAGCAACAGTGGACTGGAGCGGATTTGAGGTGTCATGTAATTGCGAAAAGATTGTAAAGCCGCCTCGTATTGTCTGTGAGAGGAAAACAATGGTATCAGTAACACACAAATCCACTTGTTTGCGGGTGTAACTTCAGCTTGGAGAACATCCAGTGAATGTGTCGAATGTGTGAAAATCTACCAGCTCTCTTTCTTCCACCACAGGGTCACAGTCACTCACTCACTCATGCACGCACACACACACACACACACACACTCACACACACATCAGCTCATACCTTCCAATGCCTGTCAGTTAGGAGATTGTCTGGATCTTGCCTATTTCGTGAATTAGTTACAGGAGGGGCTTTTAAAATTGTATCTGAGTGAACGTTTTCTAAGGGAACCTCTGTATAACCTTGCCACTTCCAGACTGTCTGCCAGACTTAGGCTCATCTTCTCTGTAATAAAGGCAGACACAAAAGAATATCCTTGCTTCTGCCCTGTACGCTGTGAATGCAATGCTTCTTTTCTCTGTCCATCACAGAGTCTTTTGGCTGTGCTATTCAGAAGGTGAATTTCAGCAAATTATGTCATTTGGTACTGTGGAAACTTTGAAAAGGACAGAAAATGTTGCGTATAGAACACAGAGAGATATAAACTATTAGCCAGGTTTCTTAAATTTAATGAATGAATTACACAAAACTGAAAGGGAAAATCAGTAAATGTCATAAAATGAAAAACAAGTCTACAAATATATGACAGAAAATTTGACTAAAGAAGTGTATGATTACTACAGACATGATCTGAAGAACTCCAACCTTTATTTCATTTCTTCAAATGAAATAAAGTGGGCAAGTGCACAGGATTGAATCCCTAGAAATGTTATGCAGGTCTAATGAATATGACAAAATGGATCTCATGCAAGAGTACAGAGTCGTGTGGGAGAGTACAGCTCATACAATGTTCTTATTAAAACTACTAACATTGCTAAATAGCCTATAATATGTTTTCATCTGCTCATTTCCGACAGCAGGATTTTTAAAGCTCGACAAAGTGAAGTTCTTTCTCTTTTTTGCTCTTAGGGGTGACGTTTGTTAATGTAACTTGCCAACAAATGGAGCAGAACATGTACCCATACATAGTAATTTTCCAAGTGTGCACCTCCTCATGAACAAGTGGCAGTCATCAAGTGGAAATTAGTTTTTATTTTAATCTTTGTGCATTTAAGAGAGGTTGCTGAATCCGTGCATGAATCACTTGTGTGAGCAAACTTGGCCAGGTGTCCACAGCCATGCTAGCAGCTGTGGGAGGCTGTGCTTGGAGCTAAATGCTCACAGTGACAATGCTAACAAGCTGATGTTAAGCAGGTATCATTACTGCCATGTTCAACTGCAACTTAGTTTAGCGTATTAGCATGCTAACATTTTGTAATTAACTCTAAACACAAAAGATTCGCTGAGACTGACATTGCCAGAAATAAGAAAATGTTCTTTAGCGAGTCGTTTTATTCCCACCTGATGCTGTGAAGCTCCACTATGGCCAATAGGGTTCACATTAAAATCACTCTCGTTCAAAAACAGTAATAACTGGCAGGGGGTGAGTTTCTGACACTGACCGCATGGTTAAATAAAACACCTTTTTCATGTGTAATGATGTAATGTACCAAAGGCAGTCTTTCCTCGCTCCTTTTATTTTTCAGGAATCAAAACCCTGGTTTTTTAATGTACATCAAAAGGATTCTTGTTGACAGAGTTCTGGTAACATTAAAAATAGATGTCCCTTACCTTTAATGAACAAGTACAAGCCTCAGGACATTCTGTTAAAAGTCTCACTTCAAAGTTTGCCGGCCTTGTTATGAAAGAGAACCTCTAAAACTCCTCCTGTCCTTCAGGAGTTCTCATCAATTCACTTTTCATGACCCGATCACACATGCCAAAGTGGAATACATCAAGGGGAATTAGATTATGGTGCCCGCTGCTGTTTGTTAATGAGCTCACTTCGGTGAGAAATCAACTATCAAAGCTTTATTTATTGTTAACTCTTCACCCTGGAGTGCCAATTAAGCAGCTTCTGGGACCTTTTCAATGCCAGTAATTAACAGTTAAGATGAAGTGGGTTTTGGCCAAAGTTTGGAAGAACAAAATGTAAACATAAGACTCTTAGATGACAACCCTAGCAGAAATATGTTCATGTTAAAATACATCCATAAACTCAAAAGAAAAATCACATAGTAGCTTAGCAAAATAGAAAAGTCAGACCCACCCACAGTTATACAGACCAACAAATACAAAACACCACAAACTAGAGAAGTGTTTCATATGTGTGGTTGTTGTGTGCATTGAATGTGATTAGCATGATTTAATTGAAGTTAATGTTTCGACTGAGTTACAGATGAATAGAATGTAAATGCATGACTCATAAACAGTACATGTTATTATAATGAGCTCATTTACAGTCTATCAAATTCATGACTATCTACAAAGAATTAAGCACAGTTTGACATTTTTTGGTGGGATTAAAATTGTAGAGGGAGACACTGAGAAAGAAAGAATTAAATAAATACATTTGTGCTCTCAAGTTAATCATTACTGTAATTTGTGCCCTCTGATCACTTACTACTCAAATGTTTGTCTGTGTCAAGTCACTGTAACAGCAACTGGAAGTGCCCTTGAGCAAGTAATGATCACTATCCTCAGAGCGTTAGCGTGCACATGTTTTTACTAATATGAATCAATACTGTTCTGATGACTATATCACAGAATACGCTTCCAAATAGTTTCATTCAAATGAATTTTTAGACATACCCTCCATGTTTACGCTACACATTTGGTTTCAGTCTGTCTCTTGGACAACAAATGATTATGGGAGCTTGTGAAAATCTGCTTAGACTCAAGGCTCTGCAGGACTAGCAAATGGTTGGTTGGACAGGGTTTTTTAAATTTAAATGAGTGTCAGCTTTTAGAACTGGCAGAGCATGCCACCTGTGAACAGACACACATTCAAAATAAATCCCGTATTCAAAACTGTTTTAGCTCAATTCAATATGGTTTTGGGTTCTGATAAATGTGGGTCCTCAGCCAGTAAAAACAGCTGACCCTTCCCACTCTACACTTTTTTGTTCTACAGTCTCAGACTGCTGTATCCATGCCAGTGCTTTATCCCTTAGAATTTTCTCCAGGGCCCTTTTCTTTTCCTGGCAGCCCTCGAGCACGAGCCCACTCTTCAATCCACTGTGAAAACAACAGCAGAGTATGCAGTCTTTCTTTTTTTATAAATGGACTCCTTCTTACCTGAGATGACACCGGCTGACGATTTAGCTGCCAGCCTGTCTTGGCTGCTTATTCTCCAGCAGTCTGGCTGCCTGTTAAGCTGAACACCAGGCTAGGTGTTTAACAAGCTAACATTTTGCAGATGGACTTGGCCACACAGCAGTCTTGCAATGCACCGGCGCTTTTCAATCACATGGTGTCAGAAACTAAGGAGCCCTATGCAGGACTTACATTCAGGAATTAAATTAGCATTTCTTTTTATTTAAACCCAGTGGTTGGAAAAGTATTCAGATCTTTACCAATAGTACAATGTACGGAGCTCCATAACAAGCAAAATGCTTTATTCAAAATCTTAATAAGTAAGAATACATAAGTCTTATCAACACAGTATGTGTTATAGTATTATGTATTATATTATTGGATCATTAATAGTAACTATAGCTGTAAAACAAAGGAGTAACAAGTACAGTATGCTCTTCTGATAAGTTGTGGAGTAGAAGTAATATAAAATTAAAATACTCAAGTAAGTTCCATTGTTATGTCAATAAATGTTCCTATTCTTAATCATAATATCAATACTGGAAACCAGTCAGAGACGTTCAGTACTGTAAAATGATAGTTCCTGGGGCATTGGAAGGTACTATCCAGACAGCAGCAGACTTTTTGGGCCCAGGTACTAAGTTTAGACTCTGAGTTCTTAAAAGGTTCCTGGATTACTGGAAAGGTTCCTGCAGTAGGGCTTTATTTATCAGAGTCCTGTTGGGTGACGAGCTGAGTGGATAGTTTCCCTCCTGGGTGGCAGCAGAGGATACACAGCAGCCCGGCCTGATCAGGATTCATATCACACATCTCAGGGATGCGTAATCGTTCAGCTGTGGACCCATCAGGTCAGGGTCTGACTCAAGGGTCCTTTCATGGTCGCTAACCTCAGCAGGGACATTGCATTTCAGCAGAATGAGGATCAGTTGAAGACACATTACACAGGTGGCCGCAGCATTGGGCTGGTGATGATGATCTTTGACTGTTCTGCCTCAGCAGCCATGTGTATGAAATTTATATCAATCAGGAGCAGTGACTTTTTAGACTTTTAGATGCTGTGCATCCAACTATATTTATTTTACTACAGTTCAATGAATATTGAAAAAATCCCTCAAATGCTAATGTATATTCCCCCTGTCTTCTGCTTTTGACTGAAAACAGTTCAAAGGTCTGTGGAAAAACCAAAGCATAAAGCTGAAATTCAGCAACTCTATCACATAGGTCACTCTGACACCAACAGACGCACTACGCATTTCAAACTAAATAATGTTGTTGGTTTTGTCTAAAAAAGGATCAACCAAGTCAGGAAATGTTGGCAGTTGTGTTTTCAGTCTTAACAAGTGATGTTTGCTGCCAAAGTGAATAACATATTAGTGAAAATGATGTAATACGTTACATCAGTTAGTTGTTAAGAATAGTGTAATTTCACAATCAAAGAAATACAGAAAATAGCAAAAATATTGAGTGAACAGTTGTAGCTAATTATTGAAAAATATTTGTATTTTATTCTCCCAGAATTAAATCAGGGTTCATCATCTGCCACACACAGATGATCTGTATGATTTTCTGAATAACAGATGTGGATAATTACAGGTGTAAAAGTAAGTAAATATTTGTTCCTGATTGGTTCAGATGGGACTGTAACGTTTATCGGGGTGCTGTGTGTTTATTGTTGCCATGTTGTCACAGGGTTTTTAGTGCCCATGAGGCTCTAGTAAGCTGTGTTTGTGTGCACTTTAGCAAACACTGTGAATCAGTGTGGGCCTATGTGTCTGTGCACTTTTGTATATGTGATGCTTTGATACACACTGGGGAGCCTCTCTTTCCTCTGTCCCTCAGCCTGGCAGTAATCACTGATTAAAGGCTCAGCTTGTCTCGCCGCATTGGAAGGTTTTTCTCCTGATTCAAAAAACGTGTCTCATCTGAGCTGTCAGAAAGCCATCGACTGACGCACAGACACTTTTCTGGGGGAGATACGAGTGCATAACAGGACACAATGTGCCTGCTGAGTCTCTATGTGTTTGTGAATATTTTCTTGTTTCTGTCGCAAGCATAAAAAATTAAGAAAAAGTCTTCAGTTTGAGGGGATGCAGGTCCTCCATTGGTTGAAGCGTAATAACAACAAAGACTTAAAGCCAGTTAATTGTTGTTTCTTGCTAGTACCTGCCCATACAAGTTTGTTCAAACAAGGTCGTACCACATAATCAATATTTCCTTATGCTTAATGAGTTTCCCTTGTGCCCTGTTGGGAACAGAAGAACAGACTTCTCACAGTTAACTAAGTTCAATCTCTTAGAAGGTGTAGTTGGTACCAACTGATGCCAATGTCTTGGCTTCAGAGGTGCAAGCAGCCACAGAAAACATAGAAAATAATATTACTTAATATTATACTTCAACTAAGTGTGATAGATAGGTCAAAGGACACAGTGGACTACACATATCACACAGATGGCATTGTGATTGAATTAAGCAGTCATCAGGCTACCACCAAGGGTAAACACTACCTGTTTCTTCTTGAGTTCCAAAATCACATGCTTTTTTGTCAGTATTACACAATAAAAAACATGTAAACCTTGCAGCATTTACCGACGGCAGTTTGAAGGCAATCATAAATTGTTTAGGGTATGTAATAGCCTATGTGGATGGTGGCTACGTTCTGAACATGACTGCTGGTCTTAAGAGCACCACCAACCCTAACCAGTCAAACTTAAGCAATAAGGAAATGGTCAAACAAGTTCGGACTACAAGTCCATGGATGTAAAACAACCGATCCTGGCCTTGTTAAAGTCTGTCAATCTTTGATTTCTGCAGCGCTGTGTGGTACATGTACACATCGAAATTCCATACAAACATCCAGTGAGTGGTGTAATCACAGCATGGGGCCTTGCCCACCATCAAACTCAGAAAGCCACCCTTTGAGTGTATGACAGTTGGTCCTCTCTGCACAGAAAGCTTTGTTGTTTCAAAGACTTCATTTTCCAGAATTCCACCACACAGAGCATGTCCTATATGGATCATCAAGTGGATGATTTGAGATTCAAAATGGAGAATGTGAGCCAGCCATGTACTTTGGAAAGAGTGACACCATTCCTCAATTCATTGACCCTGCCGTATTTTTTAAGAGTACAGCACTTGATCAGCTGCTTGAAACCAAACCTTCTGGCCATTTGTAGAGTAGCCTAAGGGGGGATGGTAGATGTTAGGGAACACTATGGACTACCTCACCACTGTCCTGAGGAACAGGTCAAAGCGCTAGGTTTTGAGCACAGGATTAATGAGCTCCGGTAATCAGATGTTTCCCACACAATACTGAGTTAGAATCGACCAATCTCAAGTGTACACAGGTGTGTGTGGTTATGTGTAGCAGCCTGGTGTCCTTTGCATGTGATTCTAATGAATGTGAACGCAGTGGACAACCACGTTTGTAGCAGAGGCTACAGTTTCATCAACATATCTGCTGTTGCACCGACACAAAAAGGGCCCTTAGTTTCTTTTTAAGAGCAGGATTGATGGTCCTCTTGTAGCAGCCGTTGCCTAATTTGATCATGAATTACTCTTGTTTTATCCTTTAATCTATTTGTAACAGGCACATCTAAAATTAAACTGTAGATCTTTGAATATTAGACCATGGAGAGCCCACTTGCAGTCCTTTTCCTTGTGCACACAGCACTCGTTGCAGTCCCAGCATTACTTAAAGTGCTTTAATTTTCTAAGCATTTACAAACAACACCTGCTCTAAATGCCAGCAATACATTTTGGCCTGGCTCTCCCAGCCAGTGAGCTGTGCGGTTTGAACGGCTCATTGGCTTTATGATGATTACATTTTCTGAAAAAGCCTTTTCTTGCTTTCCACAGATGTCAGTAATTTGGGGGGCAGTTTTTTCAAAAACGGTCATTTCTGTTATTAGTCAAGGCGCTTGCATATCCAGCATCCTCAGAAATCAATGATGTGTGTGTGTAAATGAAATCTCTTCTCATCGCCACCTCTGTTTCAAGGTAATATAATGTTTATTAACACACATAAATACTCCATAGGTCCTCTACACTATGCCTGTGAGTGTACAGTGCATAAATACATACACTGTATGTTGAATTAGAAGTTATCGTTATGTTCAACACTATTAGTTTCCTCTAATATCTTGCTTGCTCTGTTTTTCTCCCTTTCACTTTCTTTTCCCAGGGAGCTAAAAATGGTTTAAGTTGCTTCCTAATGACCTATCCTCCCATGCATATTTAATGCAATGTTCTCATTCACATTTGAAAAGACGCTAATTCACCGCTAAATATTTGATATGGACCTTTTATATTCCCACCTCCCACATTTCAATTAACTGCAAAATGTATCTTTGGGCTCACAATTTACAGCTTTGCTAGCCACCATGGAAACTATTCCCCTCATTACCTTTATGTTTGTTATGCTACTATAACTATAGGGAACACAAAGCATTAGTAAGATTGCCTTTTCCATTGATTAATCTTTGAAATCTTTGTTAATTTCTGATGATTCTGAGAGAAGTGGCAAATGTCGTGAGGTGCGTTCATATCTTAAAGTACTGCTTGTGTTGGTTTCACTGTAAGACCAAAGGTACATCAATCAAACTGCGAGTAATCAGACACAGATTGCTGCAAATCACCCAGGAGGATGGAAATCAATGTAAAGCAAAATTAACTCAGGGACAAAATTGACAAAGATGAAACAACTGGTACAAAATTGGATATGAATTCCAATTATGATAAATACCATGGCTCAAGGCGCAAAGCCTTGTTTGTTGGCACTGGATTCTTTGAAGGACGCCAAGTGGAACTGTTATGCATGGGTTGATATGGAACACAGAGTGGTTTCCTGGTCAATAAGAATAAAAGGTACCTGTAATCACCTTGTAAACTCCTGTTAGCCCGATCCTTCTACATTGCCTTTTATAATGGCCATCGATAGAAAAATGTTAATAACTTTGTAACTATTTGTAACTGGGGAGTTGATTTCTTTTTCACATCTGTGACGTTCTACAGATATAGACATCGAAACTGAAACTGAAAGGTGTAATGTCGCTGGTTTGATGTCAGTATGGAGAAACAGATCATTTTCACTCTATTTTTGCTCAGAACTGCACACATCACACAGGAAAAATAGGCGACACTGAAACTCTAGATGAGCAGCGGTGCAGACACACGTGCATGGCAGAGAAGAAAGAAGCATGTTCACTGAAGAGGGGAAGTGAAACACAGAGTACAGAGTTACACATGGATTTTACATTTCTTATTCCAAACTGAGCTATAAGTTCAGTGCTTGTCTGCTCGACTACTAAGTTGAACTATAGGTTTTGTATTAAGCACTTTTGGCATGTTCTAACGGGTGATATTGTTTCAAATGAAGGTGTTTCCTGTCTTAGCTGGCACGTGTCTTCGGCACAGTTGCAGTACACGCTTCGTCCTGCTTCCAGCGGGTCACTGAAGCCGCGTTTTCTCCACTGTTGCTCATTTTGCTTACAACTATTGTTTTGATTCTGCTCCACCTACATCCCTATTATATTATATTATATTATATTATATTATATTATATTATTAATTATATCAAACACGTATTAAACAATTGTTATATTTCTATCAAGGATCATTCTTTTGAGATAATTATCGTCATTGTTCTGTCGCTGAGCTATTAGACTATATATAGATGGTCTTGGTGAATTGAATTTTGTTTTGTGGAGTTTGAAGTGTGTTTTTGACAATGGAGTCTGGTGGTTTTGAGGTGGGCGATATAATGGCTGTTTCTGGTTAGATTTCCTCCACAGAAAAATCACTGTGTGCAGATTCTTTGCTATATTATTTATAAGACACGATCACCATTTCTGACATTTTGTATCTCATTTTTTTGCCAATATCAGTATAACCCTGACGTGCAGTATATCAAAATTAACAATGAATGAACCGGAAGCCTTGACAGGCTTCTAAAGCCTGAGCAGAACCAAGCCATCCTCTCTATCTGTGACAAGGCACTGAACCCCGACCAGTTTAACTGATCCTTTTCTAGAGCCGAGTTCTGCCGTGCTCTTATCTGAAGGAGTGTGTTGATGTGACTGTGTCATGATAATGAAGTTAGGGCCACAGAAGCCTGTCTCAGTGACTGAGTGATCGCCTGAGGGCTTCTGCCGCCCCCCGCGGGCAGCGGCGGGGGGGGGGGGGGGGGGGGGGGGGGGGGGGGGGGGGGGGGGGGGGGGGGGGGGGGGGGGGGGGGGGGGG
>JAVQJL010100929.1:0-47374 GCA_036024295.1 Nannoperca obscura | reverse complement strand
CATGTCATATTTTGTTGCCTCTCTCTCTCTCTCTCTCTCTCTCTCTCTCTCTCTCACACACACACACACACACACACACACACACACACACACACACTGCCTCCCGGCTCTCTCAGGATTTTTTTCTCCATCACTGCTCAGATTAATCAGCAGCTTCCTGCCAGTGTCTGACAGTTTTCCCCTCGTTGGCCGGCCTCCAAATCAGACAGTGTTAGACACCAGCGCACTGTTCTGTCTGTCTGCCTGTCTCTCTCTCTCTCGGTCTGTTGGAACATCAGTCTGCCTGCTCTGACTGTCTGTCTGCTTCATCCCAACTGACCATGAGATGTCCCTGCATTTCGTTAGCATTTACTTGCATTATAAGTGTGAGTGTGGCTCGATGGAGGCAGGATGCTTGTCTCCTGTTTAAGTCTTTGCAGCACGATATAACCAGCCGACACTGTAAATCTGATCCAAGCCATGGCAATGTTTATTTTGAAGTCTTATTGCAGATACAAGAAATCAATTTGTGTGTTGAGTTTCAACTGTTGTAGAAAAGTTATTTAAAGAATAATATTTTATAGATCTCGTGACTCTCAAGCAGCTCACTGACCTTAACATGTATGCAGTGTTAAAGGATAAGGCTGGTGGTACTGCAGATGTCCTTTATGTCAACAAATCCCATGAAATAAACTAAACCAGCAAGTCTCTCTTTTGTCTCTCAGTACCTTTTCCCAATTTGGCCCATTGGTTCCTATTGAAGATCTTTAAAAAGGGGTCACAGATAATATTCATATTTGAAATAGGCTACACATTATATGAAACAGCCGACCACCGACTATTTACAGTTGCGGTTTAATCCACATTTGCTGCTCTAGTGAATATTTATGGGAAGCAGGACAGTTTGGATACACACAACACTTTGTTGACAATAAGAAAAATACAGAATATCACCAGACGTATCCTTTTTGGACAAATAAAAGCATTTTAACTAACTATTCGTTTTGTATTATGTCCAAGTGGTTACATTTTGATTGAGAATAAGTTAATACAGATGTTCTATAAATGAGTGAATCCGTGTGTACATTATTCAGCGTTCATAGCAGAGAGGTTTGTCTAGCAGCTAATGTGACAAGTGTTTCCATCCTGCTCTTTGGTACAAAAGCTAAGCTACATTTTAAGCTAACTGGATCGGGGCTGTTCTCTTTATCTTTGTCTGTAACCCTTTTCTGTTAGGGTCTCTGCTGCCTGTCTGTCTACCTGCCTGTCTGTCTGCAGTGAGTCAGCATGTCAGTGGCAGAGTCACCTTAATTTAGTCCGGAGGGAAACTGTGTCTGCTGCTGAATAACGTCTCTCACATCCAGCCTTGTGTTTCGTTTGGAGGTATTGCCATCATGTTGACATACAGTGTGCTAGTAGAGGTTAAATATGCACGCAAACACACAAACACACACTTACAGGTGCGACTGAATATTCACCTAGCTGCACATTGCACCTGCACACAAACACACACATGCTCACATGCACAAACCTTAAACATGGTCATACATCACTATTCATTACATGTACAAACAAATCTTTAAAGGAATAGATAATGCACTTTTTCTTTTTCTTGCATTGTTAAATAAGAAGATGAATAACACTCTCATGTAAATATGATGTTACCACAAGCAGCTGGTTAGCTTAGCTTAGCATAAAGAATGGAAGCCTGGCTCTGTCCAATGGTAAAAACCTCACTGGTGAAAACCTTATATCTCACTTGTTTAATCCGTTTAAAACCGTAAAGTGTAAAAAATGAGAATACTGGCTGTTGTAATATTTATTATTTAATAATTTAGACCCTAACATTTGGAAACCAGGTTAAAAAGAAATACTAAATTCACCCTTCAACACCTTTGCATTTGGTCTGGCAATACTTTGCAACACTGCAAAGTATTTCTAGCATATAACATTGCTTTGTTACATCCTATAGGCGTCAACTACTCACTAAAAGTGAATATTTCACTGTGAAGAAGTTTTACTGTTGTTGTTTCTACTTTGTTTTCCTTCCTTCCATAACCTCCCCAACACTCCTGCTCACACTGTCTCTTACTGCTTTCTATCTGACTCTTACTCCCTCATCCTCTAAATTGATATTTCCCTGCGTCTCTCGCTCTTTCTCTTTCCCTCTCCCTCTCTACTTATTTAATTTGGTATCACATTAAGGCTCCGGAGAAGAAAGTTAATTACGCAGCATTTTGAATTATGAATTGCGATACAGTTTAGTAACATATTGCCTCATTTCTCACCGCAGACTGAAGCTGCGATGAGATTTTTCACAGTTACTTTGCAGGTATCGGAGGTGCCATGTTCAGTGGGATCTTTTATATGACTTGAATTTTAAATTAACTTGATACCATCTCTTGTGAAAGCCCACATGACGGATGAAGCGCTTCATTCCAAAATGCAATATTATATGAATTAATAATGGGGGAAAAATTGCTATCTGAAATTCCTGGAGTCAATATCTCTCACTTAGCAGTAAACCTTAATATGGCCCTTTAATGACAGTTGTTATAAGAGTTATAGGTGATTTTCCATAATAATAAAGTCCACCAGGGATACGACACTAATAAAATAGTGAAAGCGAATTTAACATCACATGACAAAAGTTACGGCCTCTTCTTTATTTTACAAATTACACTTTTTAATCCAGCTGTGAAAATGAACAACTAATTATAATTATGATGTAATGCTGGAGAAATAGCTAATTTGATACCCTGATCACAATGATCGTCATAAATGGAATAATTTGCTCTAATTCAAATTAAAAGTTCAATTCATCTTAACACACACATCTCAATTCATCTCAAAGTAAAATTCCTAATTCTTAATACACTGTTACACACAGTTGGACACAGTTCCAATAAAAAGACCTGAGTGATTTGGGGAATTTTTCTAAATGTAAATCCACATTCACCTCCACTGTGAATACAGTGGAGGTGGAGGCGGAAATCTCAGAGATTAAAGTCAAAAGCAAAATGATGTAGAATCCACCAGAAGAAATGCTTGTTTTGTTATTTAGGTCACCCAAACCTATAATGTTAGAGTTTAGCTGAGGATTGCAACCGAATGTTTGATGACAACATACTGCCTCGTCTGGTTCAGCCCACAGCAACAGTGTCTGGTCCTCACAGGCCACATTCAATTTGTACATGTTATTATAAAGAGGAACAGGACTTCTAGTAAATATAAGTCAGGATTTGTGTGGAGATCAGACTCCATATTTACACACCATACTGTTCCTGACCTCTCCCCCCTCCCTCTCTCTCCCCCCCAGTCATTTACATTTATATTGAATTAGAAGCCGTGGTGGAGAGCGAGTGGAGGCAGCCGAGACTGATTATAATGGGAGATTACAGGCCGACTGCACCACCATTATGTCGTGTAATTACAAAGAGAGAGAGAGAGAGTGAGCGAGGAGGATGGGGCCCTCGGACGCCCAGATGTCAGGATCTATTTCATTTAGGGAAATAATGTCTCTGTGCTTTCCCCTGCACCTATTCTACCTGTAAATATTATAGAGAGCCGAGCTCTCCCGTCTTTTACGCCCAGCTTTATGGGTCACAATTTATTGGAGACAAATATCAAACAAGGCATTTAGGAAGATGTGTGGGTCCCCATCAAGCGATTTACCGCCGCGTCTCAATCCACTTTATGGCTTCATTTGACTGCATCGATCTGGTGTCGTAATGCATGTAGGATTACCGGCCGTGCACTCGGGAGAAGAACTAATGGTTCAACATAATGTAAAGCCTGTTGGAAAAGATCATCCGTTGTGTTTGCCCTTATAAAGTACTTCAGCTGATAGATGTTGGAGTAATTCCTGTATTATTGGCACAGTAATAGCCAGGGGCGTATTGGTGAATGAAAAGGACATTATAGGGAACGCAAATCAAATGTTCATATAAGCATTTAAGTCACAGTGGAATAAAAAAGGACTTTTGGTTTTAATGGTGTAAAACCCAACTAATAAAAATACAAACAACAAAAACTGTCTCATCGTATGAAAGTGAACTAAACTCACCTCAGGCACGAGACGGTTGATCCAAAGTGCTTCACAACACAAAGAGAAAGGGTTTCAGGGAACATCTGGTGCTGGACTGGGACAGGCCGGAGGTGCTGGTGCTTTGTAGACAAACAGCAGGATTGTAAACACAGCTGATGGAAATCCTGAGCTTGGTGCAGACAGGATAAAGAAATCTGAGCGACGCTGTAATACACAAAGCTGCAGTAACAGCGGCAGGAGGATATGAAGGCATGTGGAGTTGATGGACACTTGATTTAACAAGTAAAAAGTAGAAATATGATTCAAAGTTGTGTTCTTTTTTGCATGTGAATCCCTAAAAGGAGACAGAATGATGCCTCGTTATATTATGTCCTCACCCAACATCCTTTCATAAGGAAACGCATCATATACAAAGGCACAGCTCATGCTCTGTGCAAGAGATTCAACGCTCGTTATAGAAAACATCACCACGTGTGGTCTGGCTGGCCTCAAGAAATGTTGTTTTAAGCTGTAACCATGGCGACATTGTAACATGCTATCATTGCTTTGGTGTTTTGCTTTCACTGTCCAAATATATTGTGGACTGGTGAATTATAAATGACAGTGACACCAGTCTAGTTGGAAAAGAGACACGTCTTCATTGCGTGAATATTATAACAATTAAGGTTTAAAGGATGTCAGGTTCATTCACACATCTCCCATTTCTTTACTCTCCTTTACTCTCATGTTTTAACTCATTCTGTCCCTCACACACACACACACACACACACACACACACACACACACACACACACACACACACACACAGCCTGGAGTCTGAGATCCAGCGGATCGTCTGCCCACAAGATGGCAGCACTGACCAGATGTTTCCTGGATGTCTACCGTGATGGGTTGTTGGTCTGTCAGTGTTTAGTCTGATAGACGGAGGTAGAAATGACGAGTGGGACAATATCTGCAACTAATTGATGTTTTTAATTCATTCTTTTGGCATTGATTAGCAAAGAGTGGGATTAGCCGCTGACTGATACTGAGGGCTATTTTGCGTTGCAGGCTGATACAATATTTCATTGTCACCAGCAAAACGTACGTCTTATAGTTCTTTATAATCAAATTCTTCTTCTTTGTCAGGCTTAAACAAGTAACACACATTGGACTGAGAGGAAATGTCTTTGAGTAGAAGCAGAGTAATGATTTATGTTACTTGACACTGAGAAGGGCAGAGAAAGTATGAAGAGGTCCAAACTACAGCCGTGTTATTAAGAACAGCGTGTCACTTGTTTGTGAGACCAGTGCATTTCAGCCTGTGGCCTTCATCAGGGTCTTCGCCAAACTTGTTTGTCTCACAATAAAGTTTAACCTCGTCGAAAAGGTGTTTTAAAATAAATTTATTGGTGATTGGTATGTTTGTGTATTTGGGGCTATGTCACTGACTGTGGGTCATAATCACTTAGTTAGTTAGAATACAGGACACTTTCACTGAGTTATGTACTCTTATAAACTATGAGCCAACAGGCTGCTGATTGGCTCCTGAGATGATTACATACATACTGTCCATTAAGTAGTAGTCAGTAGTCAGTCAGTACGATAATACGTCCCTAAATTGGTTCTCAAATGAATATAATTTAGTCAATTCTATATAATTATGTGATATTTCATTGATCTCCCCCTACAGAGAGGTCAAAGGTCAGGCCCAGATACAGAGCAGCAGCGTACAGATGCTAGTTCGTGTGGTTAAACTGCTTTTAATGAGTTGGATTTCTTGTGTTTGAGGAGTAATAAAAACACCCATTTAAACAGTGAAGATTAATGAGGACAATAACGGCCGTCATTAAGCCAGATTGCTTTGATATTTGGGGTTGAACTGTGAGGAGTTTGCACGCATCATTATCATGACAGAGTAATAAAATGTTCACTCTGTGAAATGCTGATCATCTGGTGCCTCGGTGTAGTTTTGGAGGTGAGAGGTGACCAGACTGGACGATGGCGCCGCCTAGTGTTCGGTTGGCGCTACTGACATTTTATGAGGTCAGACGACTTTTATTGTGACAGACATTCAATTGTGCAATCAAACAATTTTGTGGGAGAACCAACTGAATGTAGTTATTTATTGAATTCATGAGACAGTATTTGGGCAGGGAATTTAAATGTGCACTAATGTGAAAGTATCGTATGCAGGAAAGTTTATAAGCGTGTGTGAGCGGAAAAATAATGCAACCAAGTTGTATGTAAGCAGTTGAGACTCTTTAAGTTATGTGGTAAGAATAGTATAGCAGAGTAATTCTGTATTCAGCATCAAATGAAAACACCTTTAACTCAAACAAGATATGACCAATGCTACTAAAGTAACGCTGTTCAAATGTGTATTTTATTTTGAAGGCTGCTTTGGGATATACCGGAAGTAAACAGTGTCCACACTCAGTTTCCGCCAAAGATCCTGTTTGACGAGGTTTTCTTGGACTTTTACCTCCGTTTATATTTTATGTACATTACTTCGTCTCCAGCCATGAGTGCAATGCTTCCTCGGATAGAGCAGCTGTCGGCCAGGGTTGTTCGGGTTCTGGGCTGTAACCCGGGACCGATGACCCTGCAGGGAACCAACACTTACCTGGTCGGCACCGGGGACAGGTGACGCTGCTAAAATGAGTATTAGCGTTTATTATGTTCGCTTACGTTTAATATGGTTTCTATTCCAGACGATCTGTGTTTGGAAACGACCATTTGGCCAAAAACGTGACAGTTAAATGTGATGACCCATGTGGCCCTAATTAAACCCTACCGCCCTGTTGTTGACGCATGGAAAGGACGTCACGCCAAACTCCATTCAAAATGTCCTGAATTCATTGTTTTCTTGCTTCTAGATTATACTACATAGCGTTTAGACCAAGACTGAAATGTTATTCTGAATTGTCAGGATCCACTCCTTATTTCGGCATATACGCAATATACCCAATATTAATAATTTGAGATAAGATAAAGTTTTAAAATATTCTCATGTTGGCAGTCTGGGAATTATACATATAGTAAAACAATTATATATACATAACTTCCAATTTACAATTCAAAAATACTGATTCCAATATCAAAGAACACCTAATCCACTGGACTATGTGGGTTAATTACATACAAAATCAAATTATAAAGGAAAGTAAAACAAATATATATAAATGTGAAAGTATTTAATAAATGAGCAGAAATGGTGTATATGACACGTAAAGCCTTGACTATGTATTGATGAGCTATTATATTCCAGGCGCGTGCTGATAGACACTGGAGAATCTGCTGTACCTGAATACATCAGCAGCCTGAAACAGACACTGAAGCAGTTCAACACCAGCATCCAAGAGATCGTCGTCACACACTGGCATCACGACCACACGGGCGGGGTGCAAGATATCTGCAGGGACATTGCTGGTGAGGACACGTTTAACGTCCGCCGGGCCTTCCAACCACATTTATAGATCGTCACTGTTCATGCCTCCAGCATTATTGGAGCTGGAAATCAGTACGTTTCTAGTTACACAATAGTACCACAAAAGAGAGAGAATGAATAAAACGTATCCAGTTGTTGTTTGTTGGGCAGTCCAGTAGTTCTCTGTTGTTCCTCCTGCAGGTCCTGAGGTCCGAGTCAGCAAACTGCCTCGCTCCAGCCGAGCCAGCGAGACGGCTGGAGACAAGAGCTTTACTTACCTAAAAGATGGAGATGTTGTCCAGACGCAGGGGGCCACACTCAGGTCAGCTCAGCTTCGAGCAGGAAAGAAAACCAACAAGCAAAACACCACAACAACCACATCACAGCTCTAAATAACACACCAGAGGAACATCAATCAAAATAATACACATATTAAAAAAAAGCCTCTCTCAGGATCAAAATGTCCACTATGTTGAAGATGGTTTGAGAAGATACTGTCATGGCTAACAAATGAGTCTGAATCTTGTTACAGTCAGGTATTTGTTTTATATGTTATATGTTTTTTATATATGTATATTTATTCGTAGAGTGCTGTTCACCCCCGGCCACACTGACGACCACATGGCCTTGCTGCTGGAGGAGGAGCGGGCGCTCTTCTCTGGAGACTGCATCCTGGGCGAAGGCACAGCCGTGTTCGAGGATCTGTACGACTACATGAAGTCCCTGAAGATCCTGCTGGACTCTGAGGCCGACCTCATCTACCCTGGTGAGTGAGCCCTCACTGCTGTGTTTTATTTCTTCAAAGGCTTTCAAGCTCACGTCTCAAATGTCATGTTTTTATCCCTTTCATATTCATTCTCAGTTATTTTCAACATGCATTCCCCAGAATGAAATAAGCTTAAAATCTGTTTACGGGATGCAACAATGATTATTTTCATTATTATTATAAACACAAATGAATGGACTAATTGTTCACTAAAGTGTAAGAAGAGAGATAAAAATGCTCAGAGGCCAAAGTGACGTCTTCATATTGCTTCATGTGTGTGAGCAGCAGTCCAGAAACCCAGAGATATGAAATGTACAAACATATCAAACCAAGGAAACAAGCACATCCTCACATTTGAGAATAAACAAGTTATTGTTGAAGAAGTTTCTGTTGGACTCAGTGATACTAGTGTTGTATTTTTGATTTATACCTTTTCTTCTTAGAAATGAGAAGTCAATAATAAGAAATAGTGGTCCTCTGGGGGAAAGGGAAGTCCCGCCTCCTGTCAATCAGTCGTTTCAAGCTCCTGCAGTCGGCCCTCCCTTTTACTGATTCCCTAAGAGTCCATCAGTCAGTCTGAAGCTTCACTGTAAAGTCAGACAGTAACTCTGCTGCTGTTCTGTGTGCAGGTCACGGACCTGTGGTTCAGGATGCTGCCGCTAAGATCCGACACTACATCAGCCACCGGGACCAGCGAGAGCAGCAGATCCTTGCAGCCGTGCAGCAGGGAGCAGGAAAGCCTTTCTCCTCAGTGGAGCTCGTCAAGATGGTCTACAAGGTCTGATCCTCTGCGGTTTTTTTGCAGCCTGTAGTGGAGCAGATCAATAAGACATTCAGTCTCTGCAGCTCCGGATAAGCTTGTTTAGTGGCACCCACAGCAGAAGCTGTCAGGAAACAGTGGCAGCAGGTGCAACTAGCAACTTCCACAACATACAAAGTAAACATACCGGGTTGAGATGCTAAAGCTAGGAGAAGTCTGTGGAGGAAGTGGTAGCCTGCGGGCAATCACAGGAGTCGTAGTCAAACGCTGTGCTTGTTGTTACTGCTTCTCTTGCAGGACACCCCTGATCACCTGCACCAAGCGGCTAATGTGAACCTGGTCCATCACTTAAAGAAACTGGAGAAAGAAGGCAAGATCAGCCTGGGTACGTCCTCGCTTGCTTTGTCTTTACTGTTTTTGTTTACAGCTTTTTTCTTTTGCTTCCGTGAGATTTATTCTCTTTATAAGTCTTTCTGTTGTTTGAGTTTTTTTGACACAAATGTGATTCCAAACATTTTAAGCATCAGTTTTGCCCAGAGACAATTTAAAAGAGTCTCATTAGACATTACCTGGCCATGCAGATAGTTTCACTGTTATGTGGTATTAAGGTTAAGGGGCCATGAACATTGATTGTATGTTCATCATGTAAACTGTTTCTCCTCAGTGAACGAGTCTCCGCAGAACATCATGTGGAAGAGTAACCTGTGACGTCCAGTGAGGCCGAGAAGAAGCGCACTCTAACTTCCCAATAAGGACAGGATGATGAAATCCACCTGCTTGATTTTGGTTTCATCAGAAACGATCACCTTTCAGCAGAATGTTTCTGGCTGACTGTCTTAGATCTGCTGATGGACAGATGTGTTGATGGGGAATCAGGGATGGTGGTCACGCTGTCACGCCAGCTGTCAAAGTGTAACACGTCCAAACATTGTCAGAAGCAGATTGGAAGATTACCCCCATCCTACGGTGACCTCCACCTGCCACAGAGCCCCGTCTTCTTCTCTTTCTGGCTTTTCCCCCTAAGTTTAGCCTCTCAGGCAGCACTTTTTGTTGACTGATGAAATGATACACATCCCTGTCTTTCTCCACATCCCCTTCCTCCTTCCTTTTCTCTCCCTGGTTTTCATCTCCTCTTTTTTTCAATTCCAAAATCTAAAGCATGTAAAAGGTTTCCTGGGTATGAGACAGGTTTTAAGAGGTAACGCAAACATATAGATTTAATGTTTTGTCAAAGGAGCCTTCATGGGGACTTAATAACACCTGCATATGTGTATGCAGCATACAGTGTGCTGTATATCCCTGAGTTTATGTATGAAGCCCTGAGGGTGACTGGTCTGGAAACATTCGTTCTGTCAGTTACGTATTGCTTGTTGAGTGCTGGGCGCCTCCACGTCACCGCTGTGTGTTCACTTTATCTCGTGTGCACTGGACAGGCTGTTCCTGGACCTTGATTGTGTGTAAAAGGGGGGGTCTTGTGAGCAGTAATGTCTGGGTTGGTTGTGGTTGGGAATAATGTTTTCTTGTTCTTCAGTGATAAAGGCACATCTGCAGAAGGGACAGTAGGAATAAATAAGGCTGAGAGTAGTGTACAGCACATTTTCACATGATGCAATATATAATTCTACCATTTAGGGCTTTTTTTAATCTGCTGTCTTTATTAAAACTTCTATTTAACTTCGTCTCCTGGTCTTTTCAGTTTTGATAAATGAGCACTAGTTCTAGAAATGTTGCACTAATTCAGGCAGTCACGAGGTGGCAGCATTTGCTAATTGGGAGATATTTTGGAACAGTAAATTATTAAAATATATATATAATATTACGTTACAAATGTTTTAAATTTGTTAAAAAATAAAAATGTAAAGAATGTGAATGTGTTGTTAACAAATGTTGATGATCTACAGTATTTTACTGTGAGGTGCTGTTGTACTTTCCTGACCAGTAATGACAATTGTTATTATTTGTGACAATGATTAGATCATTATTATGTTCTTATACCAAGATCAAGAAAAGTGGCAGGTTTTCACACCTGAGAACCTGGAACAATCACATTTTGGGAAATGGTAAGCATTTAGCCAATAACAAAAGTCCTTATGTCAGTGTGTAACAGTAACTTAGCTAATGTTTACATGAAAAGGTTCCTTAAAATCATTTAATTGTTACTGCTGAATCCCTGAATTACACAGAACATGAAGGTAAATAGCACAAATAAAAACAGAGTATGATATGGTCGTTATTAACATGCATGCTAGAAGTCACTATAGGAATATTACCATTTGTCAGGCTGTAAGATGTGACATACCATATTACATATTAAAGCTTGTACCACAATTAAACCAAATGGTACATTATAATGTGGCCTGAAAGTAATTCAACTTCAAGATTATCTTTAATTGCTTTGTTTTTTTATTATGATGAGGGGCTGTCAGTAGTGTGTGTGTGTGTGTGTGTGTGTGTGGAGAGACACGCAGCTCTGCAGTGGGGTAGTGAGATGAGTGGAGGTGGAGGTGGTGGTGGAGAGGGAGGGGGGTCTACTGGTAAAGATAAACAGCCGAGGAACCTCTGAGCCAGAGGAAACATGGCGGCTCCGGCCCTGGACGCCACTGCCGCTCCGTCCCGCTGACCGACAACACGGAGAGGCACGTCCCGCACAGCACGCACCCATGGCCGCCCAACTCTCAGGTAAGTTTCCTGTCCTTCTCCTGACCCCCCTCCCTGCCCCATTTCTCCTTCAATCCCACCCCCCAACATTAAACATCCATGGTCTGTAAAGTGTCTGTGCCGAGGTTATTAATGGTACGTGTTCACCCTCCTAACAGCGCCGTGACATTACCGTTATGCCTCCTGTACGGTGCCATGACAACATATTATGGGGTTAACTAGTTGAGTCCGGGAAATAACGTTAGAATCGATACCGGTATTTGTCGTGTAGGTTATTTTTCGGTGTTTTAAACGTCTTTACTGAACTGTTAGAGAGTGTACAACCGGGAGACTTGTCGGTGGATGTGATTGATAGCTTATCAGTTACTGAATCGGGTTTTTCTCGCTAGCTAGACGGATGAAAATGCTACTTTCCGGCGGTTATCTGTCAAAACCCGCTGTCAGGTCTTAAGTATTTTTATTTGTTGTTTTGTTTTTTTGGGGGGGGGAATAAAAGTAAACGCTAGTGTGCTGGTGTTTGTTTAACGTGTTCAAACATTGCGTAATAACCGCACAAATATCCCAAACGGGACTTTGTTGTTTAACTTTAACAGTTAGCTGTTAAAACCCCTTCCTCGTCAACAGAAGCGACAACTGCGGGCGTACGTAAACCGTGAACGCAACACGCTAGTCGTGTTCGTCTTTTTGCTGATGTCAAAGTTGCATTTCACGACCCCGAAATTAAACGCGTGGTTGATTTTTAGATGTGTTTGTGTGACTAATGTACACATATTGTAGTTTCATAGCGAACATTTTGAGTTATTCCCGGTTGATATTGCTCGGACTTCCTCAACCAACTCGAGCGTGAAGCGCAATAAGTGCAGCCGTGCGCTTCCGGTCTATTTGTGTTTCAAAATAAAACACCAATGATTTGGAGCGTTAATTCATTAAAGTTACTGATTCGTTGTATTAAATTGCGGATTGATTGGCATTTAAAGGTGGGTAGTTTCAAGGTACTGCCATGTAGCATGTTATTGTGTTGAAGCGGTCAAAAAGTAACTTTCAAATCAAATGTAGTATCACAGGATTGTTGTCGAGGACACCCATTGCATTTACAGAGTTACAGCCAAATAAACAGTATGTGTAATCCCAGCATTCATTATAGTAATGTCTGACTCAAGTGTTTTTGGTATTCTTGTTGCTATTTGAAAAAAAAAAAAAGTATTGCTTGTATTTTGAAAAGTCAATCGAGCAGCATCTGGTTAGCGTGACACAAATTATCGATCAATCCCGAGGCGGTGACGTGAAAGGAAGCATCTCTCCATAATATATCTTTTAAGGTAGGAAGAAGCAAACAAGTTATGAATGCTGGAAAAAGTGGAAATTATTTAAAATAACAATCCCAATTTGGAATAAAGGCAGCTGAAACACAATTGTATTCCTCTCTGTGTGCAGGATCAGTGCTTTGCATTTTGTGCGGTGGTGATGGTGCTAAATGTGTTTTTAAGTTTAGTGTGTATGCTCCAATACTTACATACAGTTGGCACATCATTTGTACTGCTTTGTGTCCAGGTGTCTTCCATATTTTCCCACTCTGAAATATCCCATTATGACCTTTCTCATATCAAAGAGAATCCCACTTCCTGAGGCATGTGCTGTATTGACCACTGTGTGCTTCATGTGTGCTTTTATGATTCAGTTTGGACTTGAAAGCAGCGTTTGCCAGTGAAGGTTCAGGAGTGTGTCCGTATTTACTGCTGTGCTGGTATGTTACTGTAGAGAACCTGTAAGTTTGCCTACGTGACAAGGGCCAGCTGACTCCTCTGGATGTCTTATCTTTGAGTGCTGGATTTTTTGGGCTCTTTTAAGCTTATTTGCTCCAAAGTGAACTTTGAAAAGGATTGCAAAATTCACACCATGGTTGCCAGGAAATGCATTTATCTGTGGTTTCTGTGGTCACTTTTCCTTTGTTGTTCTCTTGAAGGGCTGAGGAGCACGTTTTCATGCTGTTTATGCATCTATGCCAGGGGTGTCAAACTCATTTTCATTCTGGGCCACATCAGCATTATTGTTGCCTTTAAAGGGCCAGTTGGAAATGCAAGACAATATAAATGTATCTACTCGTCGTCATATTGCCTCTGCATTCGATGTATTATTGGTTTTAGTAATAACTAAATCATTAATAACAAAAGTCTATAAAATAATGGCATATGTATACAGTGTATTAATGAAGTGTAATATAGAACGTAGTCAGAATAACAATGTGGTTTGTTCCAGCCTTGGTAGCCTTATTATAACCTATTCGAATGCTTATTTTCATGTGTGCATAACGATACTGGTCCGGTTACTCAGACATGTGGACGACGTGGGGTCAGAGAGTGAGCATCTAGACATCACACACACCATCCTGGTCAGGGCACTTGTTCACACACCTTCAGCGTACACGGCTTCAACAACAATCAGGTGATTTCTTCTCCCACAATAAAGCTGCATCACGTTGGCTGTAACCTTGACAAACACATTCTGTGGAGAACGCAGGCTGCCTTTTAATTCTTGGACTTTTTGCTGCTTCTCTTGGTGCCTAAGGTTTGTATGCTTGGCTTTGCATTTGGTGTCAAAGTGCCGCCCTAAATTGTACTCCTTTTGGCACCTCCCACCACCTCATTACAAAGAAGACATACCAGCTTGTCTCCATTAGGCACCAATGTATTCGCTTTCTCACCTCTCCTTCAGTTGCACCAACCTTCCTTTTCTTGGACATTTAGTGAGGCTGCTACTATAAACGTTATTATTGGCTGGATAAGGGTAAATATGATCCACTGACATCTGGCGGCTCGATGCCTTCAACAACATTGGGATGCGTCCTCTGTGGTTTATAGACACAGTGCTTCATCATGTGATCTACGCAGTTCAGCTACATGAAACAAACATTGTGCATGCTTGGTTCTTCTGTTTTCTGTTGTGGTTTTGTTGCTGCTTTATTATAATCTGGGCTTTAATGTACCAGGGTAGTAACTTGCTTGGTTAAATAACAGTATGTTTCAGTGCCAAAGCTACCTTTATAGTGCTGAAGCAAGAGTGCAGGAATGTATTTAAGACCAAGATCTTAACGTCAGATTGGCAGCTTGCCCAATGAGGGATTCTTAGTGGCTTGAATTCACCAAACCACGTGAGGGCTCAAATAATGTCCTGACCAATGACAACAGGGGGAGGAGGAGGGGGGCAGAGGCTTGACTATGCAGTTCCCTGTAGCAGCTTCTTCTACCAGGTCTTATCCTCAGCAAACAAGTTACGCTAAAGAAACACATACGCTCATTTTGAAACCACCATCATCAAATCTTCACCCTCACGTGCTATTTCCTGTCCCTGATTTTAAAATAACCACATTCTTAATATTTCAATTCTTTTTATAAGATGCATGAACTTAATCACATGAATCAGACAGACAGAAAGTCCTTATACATGAAGGTATAGTGGCAAAATAATGGAAACAACATCTCCAAAATGCAACACTAGACGCTCTGTCCTCTAGTGGCATATGCAGTTTAATATAGCTGTTGGTTTGCAATGGGAACAGAGTAGACTGAGCAGGTTATATAAATGTAAACGTTGCTGTAGTGTATGAAGTTGGACAGCGCTGGCATCGATCGGTCAAACCATAAAGGGGCGACCGAACAAACCTGGTGAACATTTCTCAGTAGGCTTGGATGCAGCTGCTCCCATCTTCCATGAACTTCCATGAACGAGCACCTGCTTCCAAACCTACTGAGCAGGGATACACACTGACAGGCGGCCAGGGGCCAGTTAATAAACCAGCATTAATAATATTTATCAGATCTCTTGTTGTGCTACCAGATGGGAACGCTGCACTGAAGCTTACATGTTTGGACTCTTGATAGTGTCTGATATTGGCAACCACGTCTGCAGCAAGTGTCATTTAATCAGTGGCTTGGTGTGAGGCAGCAAATTCATCCGTCCATTTCTCATCGAATTGCTGTTTTCATTGTCAGTCTTTCTACATTTGCTGTCCTCACTCACCTTTTGCCAAATGGCAAATCTAGTCGCAGCAGCCCCACGCAGGCATGGGGCAAGTTTGCCCTCTGAAATGTTTGCCAGGCAGACAGCCCTGAGAGCATACGTCTCCCGTATGCCCCACACAGGTCAGGTGTGCGTGAACTTTTCTCAGAAATCAAGTGTCACCACTTTCACTGCACAGGTCGCTGATAGGCTATTATGCAACTTTAACAGCCAAGGGGACACTTTTAAACATTTACTAGTTGGCATGAACAAAATCCCCAGTGTGAATCTGTTTATTTTCATTGAGAATTAGAAACTGATGATAATATGATATATGTTTTCCAGGTGCATCTCTCTGTCCATGTAATCACAGTAGGAGTCGACCCTGTTTTTTTTTGTTTTTTTTACTTCTTTGTTCCTGATCTCCCACTCTGCTGCTTAATCTGTACATTTACTGGTATCTACTGAGGTGTGCATGTGTGTCTGTGCATGTCTGCTCAGCTCTGTGTGTTTATGTCTGGCTCTCCTCACTGCCACCAACTTATTACACACACACACACACACACACACACTCACATGCACTGCCACCTGGCTTTCCATCACGTAGCAGAGACAGTCGTCTTCCAGGTCTGATCCTCCTGAGACCAAGTGCTCTAATTAATCAGCACCACACACACACACACACACACACACACACACACACACACACAGCCATGTCATGACTCCTCTGAAGGCCTCCTGTAGTGCCTGAACACCATCATTACTGTAATATTCCCTCAGCAGAACGTATCCACAGGATGTGCTTACAATATGCAGTATATAATAGTAGCAGGCTCTAAAGTGAAGTACACTGGGTCAAAGCTTTTGTTAGTACTTTTCTCCAGAAAGGTATAAAACATTTTTAGTCTAAAACTTGTATTTCTGTGACTTCAATGTAAACATCAATTCAAAACGTGATTACATGAGAGGCTCAACTTTGTCCTGACACATATTCTATATGCAGCACTTTTGAATATTTGAATAGTCGTATACAGTTTTGAAAGCGGCTCCCAGAGGGCTGTATGGTTTGACGACTTGCTGAGAGGCTTCTGTTCCTTTCAGACAAAGCTGTTTGTTGATCTCAGGTCATGATTCAAAGCACACAAGAGGCGCCAAACAAAGGCGCACAGAGGTTTTATTTCAAGTCACAAAAAAAAAGTATTTTGGTTCTTCAAAGCCAGTTAGAGGAGGAGAAAAGCTCTCACACTTCAAACACAGCAGCAGCACAGCTATGACTGCTCACATAGGAGGCAACGTGCATCTGAAAGGTGTGCATTCACTTTAGATCTTTATAGGCAAGACAACTCTTGTATGGCACATATCATATATACAGGGTAAATAAAAGAAATTAAGTATAAAACGTCAGATTAAAAAGGGGCAAATAAAGTTTAAAAACATTTTTATGTGCAGGATAGCAGCTAAAAGCTGTTTCACCAGGTACATTTTTTATTCTGGAAATAAAAAGCAGACTAGAGCTGACTGACCTCTGAGGTCTTGGTTGATTTCGTAGTACTTTTGAGTTTCTGACCCTGACAAAAACCAAGTTGTGTTGCATATAAGACTTAAACATGAGTGTTGCAGCAGTCCGCAGGGCCGTCTTATGTGCAAACTGTAATGAAAGCTGTGCAGGGTTGAAGCAGCAGACCTGGGAGCCAAGCCTAGCAGGTTGCATAACAAGCGCTAATTTGGTTAGCTGGAGTTGGCGGCGGCTGTAATTCTCCAGCGCTGTGACAGCAGGGCTGAGTTATAGAGAGAGAGAGAGTCCACAGGCCTCCAGCTGGATAACACAAGCTAATAGCATAACAAGCTTTTGCAGAACAAACGTAGGCCGCGGCCAGAGCTAATTGTGGTGTTCATCACTGGCAGGGCATTGTTGCTAAGATGACAGCGAAGAGATTGTGCAGTCAGAAGTGTTGTTGTTATTATTGCAGCCAAAACTCATACTTAATTTTAGTAGTTCAATACTCAACCTGACCCATTTTCACACGGTAGTCAGAATTACCTGGAACTCAAAGTCATTTCACCATAAGTTATTACATTCGTTACGTCAGGAAATACTCAGAAGCTTGTAAACTTCAGTCTGCAGACAACTTCTCTGTTTTCAACAAGGCAATCAAAGCAGCTCTGAGACAGAACCGACGAGCATGTTTGTTGTGTTTTGATTCAGCGGCACACATCTGTGGCCGGGGGAGAGGGGCATGCTGGGAGGCATTTGAGGATAGAGGATGGGTGTAAGAATGAAAGCTGTCCTGTAGCAGAAACCTGGCTAACCTTTGAATGACTCTTACTGGCAAACTCAAGACAAAGACATGCTACACGTCAAGTCTAAAGGCAGGTCATTTGGGTTGCTAAAGCTGGAAGTTTGTTTCTGGGAAGATACGTGTGAATGTCTTGGACCGACGCAGAGGAGGGTTATGTGTGGAGGTCACAGAGGAGCTGACACGCAACACACAGTGTGGACTTGTACGTCAAGCCAGATGATTAGTTGATCCAATCTAGCCACTATTCTATTCCGCATAACTTCCATTCTTATTCTCTCATTTGATGCATGTGCACATACAGAAAATGCACCGGGACTGAAACAGGACCCCCTCGGACATGAGACGCATGTCTCCTCTCAATAAAACTCAAACATTGTGATGAAAAGTGAACTAAACCCCTGTCAGCACAGTGTAGAATCACTGATGTGTTGTTTAGCAGATGGAGCATGTGTGGGGTGCTTCTGGATTCTGGCCAGGATTATGAGACTGTGGTCAGCTTCTGTTATGTGGTCGAACAGTAAACCAGCTCTGAGCTGAGCGTAGCCATGGTTCTCTGTGTTGCCATTGAGCTGCTTAGTAACACAAATTAATCACAGTCAGGAAGTAGGTTGTCTCTGTTTTTTGACTTTTTTTTGGCTCTTTTACACAAACGAGAGGGGTGTGTGTGTGTGTGTGTGTGTGTGTGCGTGTGCGTGCTTACCAAAGTCTACCACAATGCCTCACACTAGTCATTTACAGTGAAACTCTCCACTAACATTCAAATTAAGTCGCAAACACGAGCCATTGGTATAGCTGCGTGTGCGTGTGTGTGTTTTCTTGCCTCCCTCTTGTTAAGAACAAAGCCGGGTTGAGGTCCTGGGTTTTCTCCAGGTAGTCTGACTTGCTCACACAGTCCAAACACATGCAGGCTAGGTTAATTGAGGACTCTTTGGGTCCGGTATCCTTAATATCCACTTCTTATTATACACCCACGCTCAGCTTGCTGGATGAGCTACCAAACAACATTGCACTGCCGATTTCATGTTGCAGGCTGACATTTGCTAGCTAATAACACTTGCTAGTTATCTACAGTATAACACCAAGCCCCCAGGAAGTAGGCCAGGCTTTGAAACTAATTTGACAACAAAATAGAGGAGGTCCAGTTAAGATACTCCTTTCTTCTCTGGGATTCTACTTGTGAAAAACACGTTGTCACTGCCCTTCATGGCCTTCAAGTGCACAGAGTGAGCTGAATCACAACCGCAGAGTCTTTCTGTCATTGCGTGTCTGCAGGAAAAACATTTGAACTCGCATGTGTGCTTGTGCAATTCACAAAGCATGTGAAGAGATCAGCTGTCAATCCCTAGACACACACACACACACACACACACACACACACACACTGACACATGTACACAGATATCTCTCAGTGGTGGCAGGTGCATGCTGAAGTGCTGTGTGGTTTGAGTCCGCTGTGTCCAACTGACTGAGAGGACGGCTGGCTCACCCATGCATACACACACACATACACAGACACACACACACACACTAAGCAACAACACACACAGCAGGGGGAAGAGCCAGCAGATGTTTCGGATTTGGCCGCTGACCAAAAAAACTCACTTCTTCTTTTACTATTCATTTGGTGCTCTTGATTACAGTAACCTCCCCTCACACACACACACTCACACACACACACACACACACACACACACTGCCAACTTTTACATTAAAGATGTAAGTTTTCTACAGTTAGGACTTGGCAGGCCAGTTTCTTCTGTTATAGTGGATGGTAAAGATTCCCCCCTTCATTGCACAAAGCAATGTGATTATTAAACTTTAAAGCTGCAACGTGTTGCATTTTAAACATCAGTGTATCATTATCAAACCAAAGTAGAATCCCTGTGTTTTGTTAAAAAGATGCTGGGAAACAGGACAGTGGCTTATCGTGAGGAGTCATCTCGCCTCAACACGCCACTGGCATGTGTTACCCGACAGGCACTGGTGCAGGGAAGACGTTTTAATGTGGATCTTGCGACATGACACTTAATCTGGTTAAACATTGCATATGACTCAATAAGGAACAACATTGACAGTAGGAGTCTAAAAACGAGTGTGGTAGCCATTTCTAGTTCATTCCTAGTGGGAAGGACCAGTCGTGAAGTATTTTACATATCACGAACAGATTTTTGAATGGCTAAGAATAAGGCATTTAGCTGACTCAGAGTAATTTACAACGAATGCTTCAGTTTAAGCAAATTACAATCCAGAAATTGCAGTAAGTAGAGTCAAAGTCATAGTAAACTTTCTCACAAAAGCGTGTCATTAAAAAGAAGTGGGAGAGAGGATTCATTGAGGAGACCATGACGTGTGATATTTTGTGAAACATGTGTTTTCACCTGATTGCATAAGATACGGTGGGACGACACAGAGTGACTGACGTGCAGTGAGCAGGTAGACTCTCAGCGTCTTCTCAGGACGTGATCTGACTTTTCAGTGGAATTAAAGTTGAACTTGCTGTAAAAGGCTTCTTAAAAATTTAACAGTGCCTGTGAGAGAGGTTCAAGCTGGTTTCCCACGTCAGCTCAGCTGCTCAAGTAAAGTGAGACAAATTGTTTCGTAAACTAAGGATGTTTGTGATCGTGAACCGAAGCCAGTGGGAACTCGATGAACCTGGGCCTGCACCATACCGGCCCAGGTCAGCCTCACAGCGAGAGAAAGGCCTCCGAACTCTCACAATCGTCCTCGCAGGCAGGGTCAGTGTCTGGGAAAAGCAGCAGGTTTTCTTGTTGTTGTGGAAAAGGGTGAGACGTCCAGCATGACCAGTGGGTGATGTTTAAGGTGAAATTCTGCTCAAAACTTTGACACTTTACAGTCGATCCTGGGTGTGGCCCCTCGATGGACTCATGTGCCTCACTCAAGTGTGCCTCAATCCTGGAAACTGAACATTATTCAGCCTTTCATCATTATCTGTAAAGGCATTAAAGGGACAGTGCACCAATGTTTACACATCATATTAATAACTGAGATAATAACCCCAGTGATGTCACCAGGGTTATCTTAGCTTGGGCTTGGAGAGTTTTTATCATCACAAGCTGGAGGCGGGGCTTTTAAGTCATCTTGACATGTACTTCTGACAAAAATCCTCTTTTGTATTGCATCATGGGACGTTTTGAGAGCTTGATATACATTAGGGGATGATCTGACCCTTCTTTTTTAAAATCTGCCCCCCCAATGTCTTACAGAGTGGACCGAACGATGTTAGAAGATAACGCTTTGTGGATCTTTACCCAGGATGCTTTGCATATGAGGTGAGTGAGCTCACTTTTGTTGACAGTGGACACCCTGGCATGGCAGCCTGGAAAGTGAAAGAAGAGAAAGGTGTGTGTGTGTGTGTGGCACAGCTGTTTCCAACAGCGCTTAGAGCTTTTGTCATTTTAAAAATGACCCTCCTCCCTTTCTGTGTGTGTCTCTCTTTTTCACTTTCACTTGTGTTTTCTGCCGTCTCTTTGTGTGACGCGTACTATTACAACAGGGACGAGGCTTGTTATGCGAGCGCTGAATGTACAGTAGCAGACACACTTCCATTTGATTTGTGGAATGAAGTTTTGAAAGATGGTTTGCTGTCAACGTGCTTTGCAATCATGCTCTTTTATTCTTCAAAGTATAGCATGGAGAAACAATTCAAGCTGCTGTGGTCATGTGCTGCTTTGAGGTCAGAGTAGATCATTATGTTGAGTCTGGAAATAAATTGCATAGCCTAGGCTACTATAGTCGACAATATGAAAATACTACCAAGCATTAAACGCACAATCACATAGAACTCTCAAGTAACAGGCAACCAAATGCATCCATATCATCATGTTCATCATATATATGTGTATAAATATATATATATATATATATATATATCTCACTTTATCTGAACTTTTAAACAAATTATGCTTTTAAAAAGTGGTGGGGACATGTACCCAGCGTCCCAACCGTAAATGACACCTATGTGGACCTTCTTGTCTTTGGTCTGAGGCTGTTATTCATGGTTCATGGACAACAGTTTTGGGAAGACCCTGTCTTGAGACTGACCTCAACCCTAATCAGCACCTTTGGGATGAACTGAAAACAGGAAGTTGAGCTAAATGTCGTGCAAAGCCTTCCAGAGGAGCGGAGGCTGTTGTGACAGCAGATTAATGCCAGTGAATTTGGACACAATGAGATATGGGTATAATGGCCACTTGTCCACATACTTTTGGCCACATTTGAGTTTTTTCACCAAATGTCACCACAAAAGCAATTTAAGTGCCTGAAAAGTTAAGTTAAGTTATTTTTATCAGTCAGTTGTATACAGTGACAACAAACAGACCTTAGAATTATGAAAGTGGTTAAATAATACTATATTATTATAAGCTTATTATGTCTACCCTTAATACTTCCCTTGCTCTATAAACATAGTATTGAAACTAGTAACATTTGTACATTTTTCAAAGATTCAGCAGCAACAACAGGTCATGTAAATCATTCAGTATCTGGAGAGAGAGAGAGGGAGAAAGAGGGAGGGTTTTTCCTGCACATTGGCTAATAGGAGGGAGGAGTGTGTGTGTGTGTGTGTGGTGGGAGGAGACAGGGAGGAGTGTGTGTGTCTACGTGTTGGGGGAGGGGACAGACAGAGGAAAAGAGTGAGAGGATTTGTGGCATGTCAGCTGTCATTAAGCGCAGACACACACACACACACACACACACACACACACACACGGAGGTAATATCACAGAGGGGAAACACAAAACCAGCGTGTGTTTGTGTGTGTGTGTTGTGAGTTGCTGTGTTGACTGTGTGTGAAGGGGTGAAAAGCAGTGTGTCTGCCCGGCCGGCTTGGGATGGTCGGCCGGCTCTGGACTGGTTATGGACTGGTTTAACCAAAGCAGAGGTGAGTGACTGTCAGACTCCTACTCTCTTCTGTTCTGAAAAACAGATTTAAAGGACCAGGCTGGAAGGTTTTTATGAATTTGAGTGACTTGTGGGTGAATATTTCTCCAGCCCTGCTTTGCTTGTGTGCTGTAACCTTTTAACTGCATTACTAAACATGAATAATTTAGGTTAACTTGTTAGCCCCATGTGTTGAAGTACCTGCCAGTCAATTTGGGAGTGATATAATGGTCCGCCCGTGTCTTTTGATTGGAGCTAGCTGAGCTACGTTTTTTTGTTAACTTTTGGATCAATATTGTATTTGTAATTATAGATTGTAGGAAAAAATAAACGTCTATTTTATTTCAGTAACAGTTCCATGTTGTACTACTACAATTCCAATACATTCCTCGTTTCTTATTTACTATATATCAATATCTTAAGAAGCAGTAATGCTTGTAATACTATGTTATATCATAATGTCTATTTGTTACAAGTAGTGATGAGTTTGATGCTCGCAGTATGCATAACTTGGTCTTAGTCAGACTTGGACTTTGAGCCATGTATTATTGTGGTTTTGACACTGTGTGTGTGTGTGTGTGTGTTGGGTGGGAGTGGTTATGAATGACTGGTCTCACTCACACTCCCACACACACACACACACACACACACACAGAGTGCACAGTCAGCAGGCCTGTAGCTGCTCTGTCACCTGAGGGTTAACCAGCCAACTGTTTACCCAGTTTGCTCCGCTTCAGTAACAACTGTTGTTGACGCTCAAACGGCAGGTTTGCTACACGTACGGCTAATAACTCGACGGACAGTTTCATGATGACGAGGTCTGAAAAATGAGAAAAAGCAGGACGTTTTTAACGTATCCAGTTAGTGAGGCGTTAGTTCTTTAGCTCTTTACACAGGATTTCCATAAGTTAATACTTCATAGCAGGAGAGTCGCTCTTCTGTCACTGTATGTTAATTTTCACGCTGACACTAGCTGCAACAGCAGATAAGCCAATCAGTGAGCTGAAGGTGGAGTTTGACCTCCGGGCTGGTGGAACAATGTGAAACTCCAGCAGTATCTCGAAGGGTTTTTGCTTTCGTTTTGTACTGCATATTTCTTCAAGCTGTATTACTCGTCCTATCTTTTTGAGTTAATCTCCCACCAGTTGAGTCATCATATGCGACGTAAGCTGCGTTGATATCCAACTAGTCAGTGCATTACAGGAGGTGATTACTCATTATCACAAGGGAAATTTCATTTGTAATATTGTCATACAAAAGAAGTGTTTTCATGGCTTCTGGCGTTGGAATCTCAGTATTAATTAATTTTTTTTCTGGATCTGTAATATGTCCCAATATCAGAAGGATCATGGTCTGTCTTTGTTTATTAAAGTCGTATCGTCCTTCATGTGCAACCGTACCGATCAGAGAAGCTCGCTATGAAACTTGAGATGAGGAGCAAGTGTGTGTCCAGAGCTGTCCACCGATGAATCTTGTATGCAGCTCAACAGTTCAGCTGCTACATAGGACATGACAAGAGACAGAGAGAGAGAGAGAGAGAGGCACTGACAATAAACAACACCCCCTCCCCCTCCCTGTCCAGAAAAGCTTCACTCTGACAGCCTGGTTGCTGCATGCATGCAACTTTGCATGCTCAAAGGTCCAGAGTTGAACTCCTGCACTTGAATTCACACTGTCCTTCCTATGCTGTAGGTGTGTGTGTGTGTGTGTGTGTGTGTGTCAGTAGACTTTGTATCAGGATATATGCAGCACCTCTGTGTTAGTACTACATAACATGTTACCACTTTTGATTGTTGTTCTGCTAGTTTGACCTATTTTCAGTGTGGACAATTATGCTCCAAGGCAACACATACAGTGTGTGTATGAGAGAGAGTGTGTATGAGAGAGAGTGGGAGAGAGAGAGAGAGAGAGAGAGAGCGCTAGTCTTGCATATGCAAATTGGTGCACATGGGAAACTGCATTTGTTGTGTTTATCTCGAATGTGTGCACATATAGAGGAGTGTGTGTGTGTGTGTGTGTGTGTGTACGTGTACTCACAATTGAGTTAGAATCTGGGCAGGCATGTTCAATGTTATTGATTTCTGTCTATAATCGATCAGGCTCTCACATTACAGAGTGACGGGCAGCTGCTGGCTGAGCAGCCCGCAAACAAGCCAACTATAAAGAGTTTATTTCAATTCAAGATATTTGTCTCTTTTGATTCAGTCCCGATCTTTGATGCTATGAAACCTGCTTTCAGTCAAATAGCTGATTTTCAGTTTGTTCTCTTCTGTATTCTCCAAGGGAATTATAATCACGTAGGTTTGAAGCTGAAGAATGAAACTATAGAAAACAAATGTCTTATTCAAATCAACGTAACACCAGTTAATTTTTATTGAATGTAGTGATGTAGTAATATGTTACTCATTTCCCCGTGGCTCCAGCTAATGCTAACACTACTGTTTGACATGTTTTAATTGAACAGCACCCATGCGACACTAAATCATCTGATCTTTGACTTATAATGTTATTCAAATACCAATTAGTCTGTATTTGTTGCGACAAAGAAGGGTGGGGTGGGGTGGGGGTGGCTGGTTAGCCAGTACAAAGGTCACTGGTTAAAGGGGTCAGTGTGTACAGCTTGAATTTTATGGCTACTCACTTCGCAGCACACAGAAAAGCATTTGCTTTCCATTCCAGCACTCCAGTGTCAGGAGACAACAATTCAATCAAAAACGGAGCGGGCTGTCAGCTGGCTGCAGAGAGCGGCTGTTCTGTCGTCATGGTTAACAAAACGTTAGATTTTAGACACAAACTGGTCGACCGCGTGACAAACAGGAACGTGAAATTCCAAGTTTCTCTGGTGTTTACGGAGTAACAACCAAATCATTTGTGTCTGTGGGTTCAGCTGTAACATCAGGTATCAGTATGCACTATATACAGTTTCACAGAGAACTTTGCAAGAGAAAAGATTTCTTTTTTAAATCTTGAATTGTTGAGTTGAGGAGACACCTGAAACTTCAAATCCATCCTGATATGGTGCAACTCTAGCAAAAACACACTGATCATTTTTGGTGAGTGGATCTTAGTAATAAAGACTGGACCTTCACTGTGTGTTGGTGTAGTGACGTCTGTAGTGTTACCCTCATGACCAGTGTATTAATGATGGCTATATTAAGGCAGACTTCCAATTAAGATCCAAATAAGGGATTTATATAAGCAGGCAACGAAAAAGCTAATCTTAAATAATCTATTTTTGGTTGTAACAATTTTTTCAGGCTTAGTAGTGCAGCTCAGAGGACTGAGCCAACTCAGATGCTGGAATCAGGAAGTGACAGATAGACGAGGGACATTTAGGTCACAGCATGGTGACAGGTTCCACAGTTTGAAGCCACAAGTGGCAGATCGCCGTTTTGGAGCTTTCCAACTCCTCATAGGATGAAGGACTTCTACCGTATCTGATGCTTGAACCTGCTGGATACATTCACACTTCCATTGTGTGGTTAAACTAATAAAAAGCCAGCATTTCTTGGCTTCTACAAAGCTGACATTTTGGACATTGGAAGCTGCCACTCACAGCGTTTATGTATATATGTACATTTACAGGATATATTTTTTCTTTACTTACTCTTGCACTACACAATGAGACACTGTAAGTCTCTTTATACCAGGTTGTTTGTTGTATGTTCTTTAGGTGACCATATTGGTGTATTTTTATGTTGGTTATATTTAGTTGTGTGTGCACTGAGGGATTGAGAGTAACGCCATTTCAATCCTCTGTATGTCCTGTACATGCTGCAGAATTGACAATAAAGCAAAACTTGAAACTTGATATTTTGGAGTTTGATAAAGGAGGAGGATTTAAGTTACCTACTATCATTACCAAACCTCCTTTTGTGGCATTATTATATAATTTTATATATATATATATATATATATATATATATATATATAATTATTTATTTGGAATTTTATAACATTTGAAGTTGCTTGTCATAAAATAGCGACAAAGTGACGAGTTTTACCTCAGTCTGTCTATCAGCACGACCATGACATTTGGTGGGCAGATGAGATTTGATTAGCCACAACTACCAACTTACCAGAGATTTAGTCCTGATTCCAAATCAAAGGGATGTTCTTAAGGTGAAACAGAACTAATCGAAATAATGTGTTCAGCTGTAACACGAAGTTGGAGGATTGTTGTGTGTTGGCAGAGATGTAAGTAACTAGAACCTTGTATTTGTGCTCTTCATGTTGTGTTGGCTTAGGTAAAAATGGCACAGGAAGTCAAATATGGTTTGTGTGTATTTAATGAGTTTCACTGTATTTGTTATGTGACGACACTCTTTGTCAAATTAAAAGCTACAAAGTACTTTTTATTTTTACTTTTAGCTGTAGTTTAAAACCGTTGTCTCTGATGCGACCTGGAGATATAAAGCCGGCTAGATCAACAAAATGCCTGTTGTCCCCGGCAACGGGCGGCGAGCCACCCACCATAAAGCCACCGGCTCAGAGCAGCATCACCGTGGCACCAAACAGCAGGGATGTACATAAAGAGATTGGACGAGCAGAGATGCACTCGCACACAAACAAACGCACCCATCGTGCATATGATGCAGGCCCCTTCAGTGTGGGAGAAGCCAATGTTCTTAATCCAGCCTCAGCAGGGTATTAAATCTACTTTATGTTTGTGTGTGATGGGAGGGTTTGCTGGCTTAGACAGAAGCTTAGACACCAACGTGTGCAGGGTCCCACCTCTCAGTCACCGCCGTCAAACCCGCCATGTTTGCATCCTTCAAGTGCTAAACATGATCCTGGTTTTATTGCTTTGGTCCGCTGTTTCCCATTAAAGGAGCTTTAACAGTCTTCTATATGAAAACGCAGAACGCTGCCGGCATCAGCCTCTAGCATCGCAGCTGCGTATTGTCTTGTTGTTTCCCAAACCTTTTGGCTTATGAGCCCTTTAAAACTAAGCTGTGCCCACTTGTGACTCCTCTCTACAGGTTGTATGTTTATACAGGTAGTCACCAGTTCTAGCAGCTGGTTCCTTAATGAGGTTGTCTTATTTTGAACACTGAGGAGGTAAGAAAAATAATAATAATTAAAAAACGATGCATCCCAGCAGCCAAGGTGACCAGTGACCTTGTGTACTATCTGTTATAATGAACGGTTCAGTTCAACTTCCTGGTTGATTTAAAAGGTTCCTCAATACAATGGAAGGCTGTCTCAGGAAGAGCTTCAGTAATCCAGGGTTTATAACACGAAGTGGAAACAGTAAATGATGGACATTCAATATTTAATGTGCTCTAAAGTATAGGAACCACACACAACCATCTTTATACTTATTACATTATGTATAGTTTCCCATTAACCCTGCAAAAAAACATGTAGCTTTAATTGTGTGCTGTCAGTCTTTACATAAGACTGTGTGGTCATTGTCATTATTTTGTTACATGCTCAAAACCTCCATTATTTTGCACACTAAGGCCTGAGGATGACTCATTGCTTAAATAACAACCCATAGAGTGCTTTACTTCCATGACAACGATCATTTTGTCAGGGTAGACCTCGCAAACAAGCGCTGATCGTCACATCCTCCCAGCCATTTCTCTTTTCAGTTATCCTGACATTCCCTATTAGATTATTTCTCATTATTATCTGCACCCTATTAACAAAAGGCTCCATCTGGCTGTAATCTGACACCTGCCTGCCCCCTGTCACCTGTAACATACCAGGAAGTAGATTTCAAGGGACGTTCCTTGAAAGCTGAACAGACCAGAAAAACAGTTTGTAGTTAAATAAATGATAACACAGCTGAACCCATATGGGAGCCGCTGTCCCATTTACTGACCGCAGGCATGAGGGTAAAACACAGTTTAGGTTAGTATGGACTTTAGATTCAGATAGTCTTTTACATGTTTATACTTTCGACAAAATACATGTTTTAAGGAAAGGATTGTCAGGATCAGCTGCTTCAGGTTTTGCTTTTTAAAGAAGCAGTGCTTCACTTGAGTATTAACATTTTTAGTGTATCACTGTCATCTTAAATATGACACCTTAATGTGATTACTGTAAACAAATGAGAAGATGGCCTGCATGAGAGATTCTATGTTATTACAGAGGTATCACTTATGATAGTGTTTCTTACAAACAACCATCTTTTTCTCTTCCTTAAAATCATTTTCCAGCAGCTTTAAGCTGAAAATGCTGCATGTGGCACCTCTAACAAGTAATCAGAATGAAACACACACACACACACACCTGTGAAGCCTCACCCTGTCGCCAGCTGTTTTTCAGGGACCCAAAGCAAAGACACTGAGGAGCGATGGTTACTATTGGCAGCAGAGTTCACTTAAACAGTCTGCGATCAATGCCCGGCTTTAATTCCTTAATGGCTGGTTTGACCCTCTGGCCTCGTCTCTTCTCTCCAGCTCAAATTGTTTTTAAATGGCTTCACTTTGTGAAGCTCGTGGCTCCTCTGATTGCATTAGTATCGTGCTGAAAGGGGCACAGGCTTTTGTCGCATGCTACATTAGTGTTAATTCATTGTGTGTGTGTGTGTGTGTGTGTGTAAGCCATGCCATATGTGTCCCTTGTGTGTGTGTGTGTGTGTGCGCGCGCATCTTTCTCAGATTGATTTAAACATTTAGTTAAGTCTTCATCAACTTCTGAGGTCACCTACCTTTTTATATAACAAATAATAACCTGCAATCCACTAAAACACTTTAGTTTTAAAATGTCTAACATTGTTTTCAATGTTTCTAAACTTTGTTTAATTGAGTTTTTGGGAGATTTTCTTTTTTTTCCTACTTAATACAAACTCATTGATGCCTTTTTAATGTGCGGCCTGAAGGTGTATTGAATGGAGAGATTAGCCTAGCCTAGCTTTGTTTGTTTGTTTGTTAAAAACCTCCAATGATTAATGGCAGGTTTGACTCATTAACGTACATGTTGCATATTTATTAGGTTGCTAATTTTACTGTTAAAAAACAAGTGAGAATATTGTCAAACATCCAATCCACTGTTGATGCTTGAAATCTGTTTTCCCCGGAGCCAGAGTCAGACTTTAATTTATTGATTTTTTTTATTTGAAAAGGGACATTGGTACATTAGTTAGCAGAAAGTCCAGTTTTCATCTGCGGTCCCTTTGCCTGATGTTGCAGAATAATACAAATGTATTATAGTTAAAAACATACTTGTGACTGGAGAAGGTTCAAACCCTCATGAGTGCGACAGTACGTGAGCAAAGCGAGGCTAATCTCTGACAAACACCACAATCTGTCATAAAAAAGCATCTTTAAACGGTCTCATTTGGAAAGTAAGGAAACACCTGAAAGCGAAACACACTTTTAAAATGTGAACTTTAGACAGAAGATAAAATGAGATAAAGTTTATGAGGAGAGTTGAAGTGTGAAAGTAACAAATAGATCAGTTTTTAGTATCGTCCTTTCATGCAGAGGACCAGCTGAGGTCAGCTTGAATTCATGTTTGAAGCAACGTGTTCCTATAGCGACAGGATTAGTCCTCTTTCATTGGCTAGAACTACACCTCTGTTTAATTGAGTTCTTTTAAAGATAGATATTTACTGATCAGCTTAAACAGTAAACTAAACATGCAAATGAACAAAGTCCGCCTGGACCAATAGAAGAGCAGGTAGGAGGATGGAAGACACTACTGTCTTTAGCCTTATAATAGTGACTGAGTGTGTGGAACATAGTGAACATACGGATGGGAGGACAGTAGAGAGTTCATGTGTATATCTTGATTAAATGAATTGTCCAGTTGTCTTAATTCAAGCCGTCGGGAGCCGCTGTCTTCCACAATATGGAGCGGTGATCTAATTTCCATCAAATCATTTGTTCACTGTACAGTTCCTGTTGCACATTTAATCACAAACCATGACCTTTACTGTGTTCGCCATCTTGGTTTACCATGCTAACGTGCTAAAAGTCGCCCTCAACACAAAGTACAGCTGAGGCTGATGTGACTCATCATCATTCAGCCGTAAATCAATCAATCATTCGCTTTACAGGTATCAACTTTATCTTCTCTACCAAATAAATGCCATATATCTCTGGACCCAATTTCATCCGATTCCATCCAATAGTGGTCGCTAGAGGAAAAGTCAGGGGATCATCTAGAAATCATGAATGCCCTTTGTGCCAATCCATCCGATAGATATTTCCCTGAAATCTTTGACCTGCTGTTGCTGCTAGAGGAAAAGTCAAAGGATCACCAGAGTCGTTGGAATTGATCCTCTTAAGATCTCCACTATTTGTACAGAATTTCATGGCGATCCATCCAATAGTTGTCGAGATATTTCACTGTGAACCAAAGTGGTGGACCAGACCGACGTTGCAGTACCTCGAGCCCCTCCTCTCCTTCCCCTCCCCTGTCATGGTGTAATTAGGCCACATCCTCCTCTTTCCTCAGGCTCTGATTATTCAGAGCAACAGATCCCCCTCTTTGCATTTTCTTCCTCCTGTCACCCCCCATTCACACCCACTTGTCTTATTTTACAACCTTTGCACTTGCCGACTTGATGTCTGTACATACGCACCAGTAAACCTATTGTTCATCTGTTTGATCCTTTTCTTTTCCTCCGTTCTGCTGTTCTTCATTGTATACTTGTTTTACATTTCCGTCCATTATTTTTCACATTCCCTCTCATCTCCTTTCTTTCCTCCCTCCCTCTTGTTTTCTCTCTCTCCCTTATCCCTCTCTCCTGGCTTCGTCTGCTCAGTACCAGCCCCACAGACCGGCTGTTATGTAACAGTCAGGTGATGGCCCGTTGAAGGCCCTTAAAGGCCTACCGTCCTCACAGGCGCTGCTTCTCCCCTGCTTGTTACTCATTAGTGTGTGTGTGTGTGTGTGTGTGATCGTGTACATAAGGAAAGATTTGTCACATTCAGAATCACCACATTCTGATTCACTGTGTAAGCTTGTTTGTTTACTCTTCTCCACCTCTATTTAGTAACCACCATAGCTGCGGAAATCATAATGTGTGTAACTGTGTGTTTAAAGAGCAGCTCTAACTGACTGCCACTGACATTGATCCTACTGACATGAGGACAGTTGACTTAATTACAGTGCAAATAGCTGCTAGTGTTGATTCCTTGTTGTTACTGACATCTCTCCCATTTTCTATTTTTTGATGAAGCACTTTGCACAGTTCATCAGTCTTGAAGTCTTGAAGAGGTACAACACACAACAGCCATTAGAAGAGGAGACAGTCCCGTGTATAGACACTAGATACTGATTCACAAACACAGAAAACATCAATAGTACATTCAGTACTTTTCAGATCTGAGTTGTTAAAATCCCACGAAGACAAACTCAGTGCTGATCGCTGTTGGGCCGACAAGATGAGTTCTGTCACCAGTGTTTGGTAGGAGGTCCAGCAGCATGAAGGGACCATACACTGGAACCTTCTCTGCCAATGAAAGTTTCATTTTCTTTTCACATACCTATACTTTTCTCTTCTTTGTTCTTACACAATACTTTCAGCCAGAAATGTAATTTAATTGCCAGAAATGTTCATGTAAGAACATTGTGAATGCCCACAGGACTGAGCTATTTCTAACTTAAGTAATTATTGACACCTGCTGCATTCCCACTGGGCCTCCCACGTATTGCCTGTAGTTACATTACAATGGGACGTTGTTTTCATGAGTCATGAGCACACACCCTGTTGATTATGTGCCATTCCAACAGGTTGTTTACATCTTCAGCACATTAACCCTTGTCTGTTTATGATACTGCGGTTCACATGCTGTACAGCTCAGTGGATAGACAGAAAGCCACTTTTCAGGGTTAATGGTGAGGTGTTTAATTTTCACAATGCTCCGTTGCACTTGTGCTGCGTGCACCCGCTGCCTCCAGATTAAAAGCATGCTCATAATGGCGTAGGCTTTACTATTTTGATCATTAAAAAGAGGCAGATTTTCATACATCGTAAGTTTAACAACAAACTATTTGAGTGTCTTTGAAATAATTTGCATCGTTTAGACTAAACCATTCTTCATTCTCTCCTCTTTTCTTTCTGTAGGTGCTGATATTTGCTGAAAATGAGTAGTGGGGGGGGGGACACCCCGGAGCCCCCCAGAGGGGGAGAATCTCTGAAGAGGAAGGACTGTCAGTCAGACCTCCAGGGACCCAGGTGAAGACCTTTTTATCTGTAGTCAACACACGCCTCCTTGTAATAACTACAGTACTAACACAACAACACCTTCAGGACGCCACATACCCTCACCAGCAGAATTCAGTCAATTATTCATTCTCCACATCCTCGTTATAGCCTTATAGAGGTGGGTGTCACTTATTGATTCTAGTTCTTATTGATTCCTCTTTTAGATTTTTGTCTCGCTATTTGAGAATTTATAGAAAAATAAGTGTCATTTGTTATAAATCACAAGGATTTCTATGGCTCTATTTTGTAAACAGGTCAAAATTTAATTGCACCTTTCTAAGGGAGTGTGAGAAAGCGGTGAGAGGTTTGTGAAATGAGTCGACGCTCTCGCAGGTCGATGGAGAAAAATGCTGCTGCAGCATTTTTACAGAGACGACAGTTTATATAAGAGCTAGCGAGTCGTGGTGCTTTCTGAGAGAATGTATGAAGGTTGTAGTGACGATGTATGAGTTGCACTGCACTGAGGTTATAATGAGGACACACACATGGCACGGCTCAGGTTGTTGTGAGGTTGCTGGGAAGTGAGGACGTCTGTGTTTCACTGAGGACAAAATGATCACACAAGGAAGGTTTGAAGCACATCTAGCTCGAGTGAAAACAAAAGTACAATAACAAATATTCAGCTTGTGCATGGCATACAAAAAGAGTGATGTAAGGGGGTTGTGAAAAGTTTGAAAAGTGCTTGACGAGTCTTAATTTAACCACTAAATTTGAAACCTACATTTCATTCATTTTGACCGTGTGTGGTTTCCCTCCATGTCGTCCAGCCCTAAGAGGAGTACGGAGAGGAGGAACCGGGAGCAGGAGAACAAGTACATACAGGAGCTCGCCGAGCTGATCTTCGCCAACATCAACGACATGGACGACCTCAACGTCAAGCCGGACAAATGTGCCATCCTCAAAGAGACGGTGAAGCAGATCCGGCAGATCAAGGAGCAGGGTGAGGATCCACTTTGATTCGCTGTGTGTGTGTGTGTGTGTGTGTGGACTTTAGTCTGGACTGTTCATGTTGAGCTTTTCTGTATTTTCTTATATCAGCACCAGAGAAGAGAGCAGACCAGTACATCACGCTCCTCTGAAGTTACAGGGATTGAAATCGGTTATTTTTGAATCTCTCACCAGGAAACATCCACGTTACTTTTTTAAGTGTTCGCCTAACCTGCCCATTTTAGATTTTACTTGAAAACATATGTAGTGATGCTGCAGGCACAGACAATAAAGCAGCAAGGAATCTAGTTCAACAGAGCGGAGATGAGTTGAGAAAAGTTCATCTACTGTGGAAAGAAGCATGTGATTTTTCTCACAACCACAAACATGGAAAACGTGGTGGTTGACTCTTTAAATAATCTTATGTCTTCATCAAGTCAAGCGCTGCAATCACATCAGCTGAGTGACAAATGAAACCATATGGGAATGACTATTTTGGACTCCTCACAGCTTATACTTGTGTATGTGTGAACACGGCCTAAATTTACTGTGTGAATCAAAAATGCCACCGAGCAAACCAAAAAAGGACCAAACGAAGCTGTGATAGCACCATCAGAGCCTCTTTTAACATTAAACACCTGATGGGAGTGTTGATCCCACACAAAATTCAAGATGGATCCCTTTCTGGTGACTTGTAGGATCTCTGGATCTGTCCGGTATTTCAGTTTCCACCCGTCTGGCAGCTGAAGTGGATGTGAACAAAGTGAGCTGTGAAGAGGAAACGTATGCGAGTGTTAACACAGACTGTAATGATGATTGTGTGTGTGATGAGTTATGTAACGCTGACTGTATGAAGAGGACAGCAGGCACACCGGCCCTCAGCTCGGCCTCCCAACCTCCCGATGGCCTGCTGCGCTTCTTCTCCTTCCCTTTTCTTTTTCACCTTTCCTCCTCTGTGTCTGTTTCTCTTCCTTTCTCATTTCTCTCTCACTCTTCCACAAACAATCTTTTTCCTTCTTTTCCTTTTCCTGTCCATCTTTCAGCCACTCCTCAGGTATCTTTGTCCTTTCCTTTCTTTTCCTTCCTCTCCTCCCTGTCCCTTTTTATATTTTTAATATCCATCTTTCATCCCTACTCAACAATCTATTTCTTTCCATTCTTTCCTCTTTCCCTCTCTCTATCCCCTCCCTCATCTCCTTCTCTCCTTCCTCTTCTTCTCTCTTTCTGTCCTTTCTTCCCTCTCTCCACATATTTTCTCATCCTGCCTCTCCTCTTTTTGTTCCTGCGGTCAGCCAGTCGGCGTCCACATGTTTTTGGCACTGTTTGTGTCTGAAAACAACAGCTGAATAAGCATGCGCGTGCACACACACACACACACACACACACACACACACACAGATAATACAGTCACACAGCTGTCTGTTGTCCAGTAGCTTTAGTATTTAACTAACGTGACACAAAATGTATTGATGTCTAACAAAAGTTTTACAAAAGTAAAATAAGTCTAGAAAACCAAACCAGCAGAAACGCGTAAATCAATACAACTTAATGAATAGAAGATAAAAAGAAGCAGTGTTGTGTGCAGCAAAAGGGTCACCTGGTGGAAAATGAAATATCAACGTGTTCTCAGATTACACACACACACACACACAGAGGCACAACACTGTGTGTGTGTGTGTGTGTGTGTGTGTGTGTGTTTGACGTGTTAAAGGACTAAGTAGCAGGGTGTGTGTTTGGCCCACAAGTCCCATTTAATTGCAGGGTCATATTATAGGTGGAGGATGAGTGTGCTTCCATTTCTGTTAACTCAGCAGTTGTACCTGTGCTCAGGCTGTATGTTGGGGGCAAAATACAGTAGCATCCAATAATAAATGAAGTGTGTGTGTGTGTGTGTGTGTGTGTGTGTGTGGCTGTTATGACAAGGAAACTGAATAAGAAGACTAGAAAATCTGTTGATTATTTATTCAGTTAACTTTGTGGCGATGGACTAATTGAAGCATTCAACAAGGAGATGTGTGGGACTGTCGTTACTTGTTTTGAAGTGCTTGCAGCTGGGAACATACAGAGGTTGAGCGCTGCCACTGGAACAAAACAATATTTGTTAAGGCCTAAATTTGCCACACTGAGGATTCACGGTGCTGTTGCATGTATAACTCAATAGCTGAAATGTACTGTGCTCATTTCTTTCAGCCGGATTAGTTAAGGCACGTATTTGTCAATACAACAGACTGGAGGATATGCTAAGATGTTAATAAGCTGTTTGTATGCAAGTTAGAGTGCCGAGCTGCAGCGCCCCGTGTTGCAGCGCTGGAGTTTATTCAGATCAACACTTTCTGTACATGAACTCCACTCCTCCACGTTTCCTCTCGCTCTCCTGTGGTGATGTTTCTGCAGCTCTCCTCACCCTGATAGATGGTCATTGTGAACTCACTGCTCGTCATGTTACTGAGATCACAGAAAGTGTTACACAAAATCACACAGACTGATCACGTGTAGTACAGTCACAATCATATTTATTGATTTAAAAAGGAAAAGAAAGGCGTACTGTGACTTTAATACCCTGCAGCCTACATGACGGCCACTCCGGGCTCTACAGTGACAGGGTTTAAGGGCTGATGACTCTGTACAGCGCTGGTCCCCCAACAGGAATGTCAGCTATGTGGCCTAATGGGGCCATGGGAGGCTTAACAGTCCAGTGGTACAGCCAGGGAGGAGAGCGGAGACTGGCCTCTAACATGACTATAAATGTGCGTAATGTACCACACATTATCATAGTGATACCTGCTCTCCTTGACACTCCAGACACTCAAACCTGCAGGCTTGACAGTGCATCATCACATTAGTGGAGCGCTTGGGTTATAGTTTACACTGGCAGAAGGTGAAACTAAGGGTGGGCAAAGGACTATACGATAAATGTAACCAGCGAAAGGTCCTCATGTACATAAAACTCAGATTGTGTGTGTGTGGGTGTGTTTGCCTGAGGGCGACGCCATCACAAAAACAACACTGTCAGTGTTTTCAGGGGGAAATTAAATATCAGTTCAGAGGCAGAGCTAACTGTGTGGTAAACTTTAAAGTCAGATACTTTATTCCATACCAGCCATCCTTTTGATGTTGGGCTTTAACTTTTGATATGCCATTTCACCACATCATCAATGAGTCATGCATTCACTGTATTCCTTAAAATACACTGATATAAGTTCTCAGTGATATAATGTCCCATTTTTTTATTTTATTTTATCAAAAAACAATAGATTTGCTAAACTAAGGCCTTATTTTCATTAATATTATTTATCTTCATACAAAGAAAATCATATTAAATATGTAAATGAAAGCGTGCAAACCCTGAAACCTGAGATATCGCGAGTGTTTTAACCCCCTTGTTTAATGTTTCTCGTTGTCTTTTGCAGAAAAAGCTCCAGTGGCCGATGCTGAGGAGGTGCAGAAGGCCGACATCTCCTCCACAGGACAGGGTGTCATTGACAAAGACGCCCTTGGGCCCATGATGCTGGAGGTAGGTTCAGCCAGACTGAAGTCTGCCTCCGTTATCATGCTCTGAGGAAAAGAGTGCGATAGTGACACAAAACAGAACATTAGCTGGAGGAGCAATGCTGACACCAGGAATGACCATTCAAACAAGTGTCTCTTTGGACAACAACTGACCTGCTGACTAAGTAGTCACACAACAGAGGGGGCGTTTGAATGAAATAATCTTGCACTTCTAAATGTGCCAGTACACTCAGGTTTTCTGTAATGTGAGCATGATTGTGAGAGCTGCAGGTTTTTCATGTATGTTGTTGTCTGAAACACGTCTAGAGTTGGTGGAGCGTCTTTCTGACTTTAAATGGCGTTGCGTACAGATAAAAGTTCCTCTGGCTATCGGCAATGCCGTCATCAAGCCTACTCGAGTGGGTGGTGACGTATAACATGGCACCCAATGAGGTATAAATACCTTTCTGAAAAGCAAGATTAGAAGAAGAGGGGTGGAGCTTGACCACACACCCCCACAAGCTATATATAGCTTTCATTGGCAGAGGTGTCATTCTAGAAAAGACTATTCTACTCTACTATTGTATTGTATTGTACACCAGTGTTGGGGTGATAAGCAGGCAGGCGGACAGCAGGAGGCTTGTGTAGACATGTGGCAGGCTGAAGGACAAATCAGTCTGTTCATACAGGTGGAAAATGCTGAGTTGACGAAACAAAACACACACACAGTGCTAGAGAGACCACTGTAGACCTGCTGCCATACCTTACTGCTTGGTATTGTTGTGACATAATTAAGAAGCTTTGCATTTATTTTTAAAGGGGCAGACATTTTGATGCCCACGCACATCCTGCAAGAAGACTGTAGTCGTCTGGTGGTAATCATATATCAGAATACACTTTTTGTAATAAAACATGAAGACATGCATTTAAACATCATGGTGTCAAGTGCCAAATCTGCTTGTATAAAATGAAAAATACATGGTGATTGGTACTGGTATTTCTAGCAAGTAGCTAAACCTAAAGTGGAGGAGTAACAACTCAAGTCTTATCAGCTTTAGGTGGAAAGTTCAGATGAACTTTAATTAACATCCCCTCTTTATCCCTTTTACCTTTACTTTCATTTTCTCTTTTTTCTTTCCCTCCTGCTGGCCTTATGCGTCTGCTTCTTCCTCTATTCTCCATCTACCTTGTCTTCTTCCTCCTTTCGCTTTTGCCTCTCACTTTCTTGTCTTCCTTTCTCCCCTCTCCAAATTTCCCCAATATCCTACCCCTCTCTGCTCTTATCCATTTCTTCTATCTGTCCCACCATCTCGTCTTTCTCCTCATTCCCTCCCTTCATCTCATTTCCCCTGCCTCCTCTGCTCTCCCACTTATTTTCCTCACCCCTCAGGCCCTGGACGGCTTCTTTTTTGTTGTCAACATGGAGGGCAACATAGTGTTTGTCTCGGAGAACGTCAGCCAGTATCTGCGCTACCAGCAGGAGGAGCTGATGAGCACCAGCGTCTACAGCGTGCTGCATGTTGGAGATCACGCCGAGTTCGTCAAGAACCTCCTGCCCAAGAGCCTGGGTAAGAACCGCAGAACGTTTACTGGAACGTGGTCTGATGGAGGAGTGACTGAATTTACGGCTCTGACATCAACTTTTTCCCACTTTTGGTTGTTCACAACACAAAAACAGCCTTGATTAATGTCTAGTAGCAGGTAGCAGCTAGTAGTTTCTTGTCAACAGCATTACCTGCTTTGCTAACTTAGCTTTTTTGTAGTTAACTAGCCGCAGTGTAGTCTAGTCAGCACTGTCTGTGCACTGAAACAGTGAAACTATTCTCTCCTAATAGTCCCTCCTCCGAACCTTAACCTCTTAAGTTGTAGCTGGAGATGAGTTTGCAGTTTAACCTGAACAACGTGTTAGCTAGCTGCCAAACCAGTGGGATTCTGCAGCAGAGCAAATAACGTTATATAAAACAACGTATTATGTTAATCTTGCATTGACGGACCTCCACAAGCTCACAGAGGTCTGGAGAACTGGGAGAAATGTTGACACAAGATCAGTTTGAAAGAGCACAGTTGGTTGCAGGTATACTACAAACCTATAATATCACGCTACAGAGAGCCCAGTTATTGTTGCTGTTTCCAGAGGAGGGCGCTTAAAAAATAAACCCACAGCTAACTGAATGGCGGCATAAGTTTCCAGCTTCTTATTGCCCCAATATGACAGACCTTGATAAAAAAGATTTTGTGAGCGCTGAATCCTGTTAATACTGCGTGCAGCTTCTGGGTTCATCTAGCAAAACAGTACAATTGTTATTCTCAGTCAAAAGCCACCTAAACACTTGTGTCTTGTCTTGGTGAAACACCAACTTCATGTTGATGTGCTGTTATCGGCTGCTCTTGTGATGTAGGATGTGGCAGTTGATGTGTACGTTGGCCCCAGCTTTTTATTTGCCATGCTCATGCTGATGGCTTCTAATGTCTCCTCTTTGCTTCGGTGTCTCTCTGTCTTCCAGTCAACCATCGCAGCAGTGATTCGTCCAACAGGAACAGCCACACCTTCAACTGTCGTATGTTGGTCAACCCTCATGCCGACTGTGAAGCCCGGTCGGCGTCTGACCAGCAGGACGCGTCGCACCAGAAGTACGAGACCATGCAGTGTTTTGCTGTCTCCGAACCCAAGTCTATTAAGGAAGAGGGGGAAGGTATTCTCTTTCTTTCATTTTGTTTCTCCTCTTTATTTGGATTTAGATTTTAATCCTCTTTTTCTGTTTACCCTCTTTGTCTGTTGCTTCCCTTTTGCACTCTTTGTTTTAACCTCTAGTTCTGTCTCTCTTGTTTCGGTCTTTTGTTATGTCCGTTTTTTCCACTAGTTTCTTCTTCCTCCATCTTTTTATCTCGGTCTTGATGTTCTGTCATTTTCCCATCACTTTTTCTGTCTCCTGTGTCCTGTCCTCCTTTCATCAACGCTCCTCTCTACTTTTCCTCCCATCGACCAGGGGAGACTAATTAGTGTGTGGCACTTTGTCATTTTCTCATTTTATCTTATCACACACATCCACGCTAGGGAAAAGAATCTGTCTGGCACACTAATTTTAGACGTCTGACGACCAGATATGGTTCCACCCTCTCACCCGACAGGAGGGGGATGTCTCGTGGACGGGGGGGGGGCTGCAGGTTTAGGCTGATGTTAAAACTCAAACTTAGTCTGAGATTGGGAGGTGTAGACATCGATGTTGAGGCTGAGGTTGGTGTTTATGCAGAGCTTGATCACAGTATGCTTAACGTATAGCTCTGGTTGAAGATGAGGATGAATTGTGTAGAATATATTGTAATGTTTCTTTATATACATGCTAGATTCCATTGTATTCAGGTGTATTATGTGTTAGTGAAGGATTATTTTAACCCATCCTTTTCCAAACCTTCAGATTTCCAGTCATGTCTCATCTGTGTGGCAAGAAGAGTCCCCGTCAAAGAGAGACCTGTGATGCCCACGTACGAGAGCTTCACCACGCGACAGGACCTTCAGGGTAGGACTGGAGGGGAGGTCATGTGATCAATGTCGATATAACATGACATCTTTTATTATGAGGTCAGGAATGAGTTTGAGTGTGTGTGCAAAGCTGGTAGAATTGTTACCAGCATTGTTGTTAGCCTGCTTCCATAAGGGCAAATAGAGAAATATGTAAAACATGACAGTAATCTGTTAACATCAGGTCTTCTACCTGTCCAGGTAAGATCACGTCCCTGGACACCAGTCTGCTCCGCGCGTCCATGAAGCCGGGCTGGGAGGACCTGGTTCGGCGTTGCATTCAGAGGTTTCACCTGCAGAATGAGGGCGAGTTATCCTTCGCCAAGAAACACCAGCAAGACGGTGAGTAAGACAACTCCGAGCTCCGCCTGCAGCCTTTTGGTTCTTCTGGATTCTTTCAATTCTTGATTTCTTTTAAGTTCAGTGTGGACTTGAGGCTTCACAGAATGTCATGTGTTATGATGTTAATGGAAAGTGTAATTGTTCAGCCTACGTCTGTCTCTCTGCAGTGTTGAGGAACGGCCATGCGCTCAGCCCTCTGTACAGGTTCTCCCTGGCAGACGGCACCATCGTCTCGGCTCACACCAAGAGCAAGCTGGTCCGATCTTCAGCCACCAACGAACCGCAGCTCTACATGTCCATGCACATCCTGCAGAGGTACCAGCCGCTCTGTCTCTCCCTCTGTCTGTCAAACATTATATATTTAGTCTTCGGTAATCATAAATATAAGAATCATTTTGTACATTTTGTTAAATGGGACCTGCTGCTTAGTTACCTGCCTGAAAAGAAGCAACTTCAGGCTAATTAAGAATCCTTTATCTATTGTCAGAGATTCCACCTTTAAAAGGTTTAGTGTAGTTTGAACTGAATCAGTTAAGTTAAGGTTGAGTTTACGGCCTGCCGATCCCAGCGAAAGAAGCAGGGTTCAAGTCCCCTTAAAATAATTCTAAACCTAATACACATAGGTAGGTACCAAACAAACTTGATGTACCTAAGTGTGTAACATTTTTAAACAGACGTTCCTTATTCAGAGAGTGAGACTCTGTATGTCCAGAGGCAACAAATGCCTCAGCCAACAAGAAGTGCAAAGAAACATGAAATGAATGTTTGAATGTGCAGTGGGCCAGTCTAGAGGCAGCTCCCCACCTCTCCACCAGTCAGTAGACACAATGAAAGCCACAAGGTTTGAGGAGTCAAGTTTTATGATTTCCTTTAGAATGAGTCTCCAGTTGGTATTCACCCAAATGTTTCCCCAGAGCAGCCTTTCTTAAAACTCACTCTCCACTCGTTTTGAGACATAATGACTTTAATAACATGATCCGATAGATTTTACTTGCCGCATATCTCCGGTCTGTCACATGTTGTCTCTGAGCGTCTGTGGTTTCCTCTTGATTTGGACAAAGAGGGGGACACAGCAATGTGGATTACAAACAAAGAGCCTGTTATTGAGGGCCGCCGCCACATGTGTAGACCAAAACTGACACAAACACTAGCAGTCAGTCCAGTCAACAGCACCACCATCCCTCCCTCCCACCACTGGGAGCAACTGCTACTCAACCAGCATCCAGCCTTTGGTATGACCATTCACAGTCAGGAATTGGACAGCGGTCAGAAAACAATGCCAGGACTGTTACCCGGAGCATTCGGGGATCAATGGCGAGAACGCAGCCTTTTTTTTTTTTTTACGTACACAAGTTTCACATACAAAATGATCGCTGCATCACTCGGCACAATCAGAGCTTTGTGTGTTTGGTGTGGGGCTGAAGCCGATCGGCGTTTAAAGCCCGCTCTCTGTTACAGCTTCAGGCCTCGTTACAACTTTGTTTTCTCAGTTGTGTACGCTGCTCTCTGCTCTACGTGATGACATGATGATTAAAGCTGAAATAAAGGGAGGTAGTGAACTGCTTCATGCTGAACTTTCACTACCTTTAATAGACATTGTTTTAATACTGGTTCATGCTTTTGTAATAACTGGTGTAACTTTTTTGAAAGGGCAGATATAAAAATAATCTAAAAATGAACCTGTTTTTATATCAATTATTAAACCAAGTCAAGAATCGAGCTTGACCCAAAACATTTTTAACTCAAGTTGTCATCTAAAGCCCTCCTTCAAAAACTGTTCTAATGGCCAAACCAAAGCAATATATACATGTAGCCACTGAGCCATGGTAAAAACACAATGAACCATTATATTGTTTATTGATTTGACGAGCCTACTTTACTCAGAACATTAACTAACCACACAATTCATACAGTCGGCCTATGCAGAGCCAGAAGTCCCCTGGAGCAGGTGTGATTCTTGTTTTCTTTCCCTTCCAGGGACAACATGGGTGGCCTGACCGCAGACATACCTGGCGGCCAGAGCATGTCCAAGACAATGACCCCAACCAGTGTGGGTGGTCCCTCCTCTTCCCCTGATGCCAGCGTCTCCAGCATCACCCACCACTCCACCTTGGCCTCCAGTGGCCCTGGACGTGGGTTTGGGGCTGTATCGGGTCGGGCGCCCACGCCTCAGGGAAACAGCCACACACTCAAGATGAGTAGCCCTTCGGCCCAGGGAAGCCCCAGCGTCACCTCAGGGGCTCAGGGTGCCATGTTGTCTCCTCGTCATCGTCAGAGCCCCAGCATGGCGGCGTGCAGCAGCAGCTGTAGTAGCCCTCACCTCCCCCAACATCCCCCCGGTTCTTTCTCTCCTGCAGCCGGTCTCCACTCGCCAGCATCCGTATGCAGCAGTACAGGAAACGGCCAAGCGTTCAACTCCCTTAGTGCACTGCAGGCCCTCAGCCAGGGCCACAGGGTTTCCCAGGGATTCACCGAGGGGCAGCATCCAGAGTCACCTGACAGAAAGCCGATTGTCATTCAGAGCCCTCTTCACAGCAGCAGCACCGGCAGCCAACAAGCCACGAACAATCCCAGCTTAGAGGCTGACTTATTTGGAAGTTTTGGGGAGCAGAAAGACTTGTCATCACAGGACCAGGAGGGGGAGCAGGGGGAGAGGAAAGACGGGGACTCTGAAAGCTTCGCAGTTGATGAAAGGTTAGGGGAGCTAGGCGACGCCCCAAATCGCCTTCTCAACACAAAAGGCCACACTAAGCTGCTCCAGCTCCTCACCACCAAGTTAGAACCCCCTGATCCATGCTCACCACCATCTCTGGGGGACGACCCGGATTGTAAGGACGAGCTGGGCGGGATTGGAGGTGTGGGTGGGGCTGGGCATAACAACCACTCCACCTCGTTAAAAGAGAAACACAAAATCCTCCACCGGTTGCTTCAGAACAGCACCTCACCTGTGGAGTTGGCCAAGCTGACGGCCGAGGCTACCGGAAAAGACCCCATTGGTGGAGAGTCAGCTGCAGGGGACAACATGGCCACCCTGGGTGAACTCTGCACAAAACAGGAGCCAGGGAGCCCCAAAAAGAAGGACAATGCGTTGCTTCGCTATCTGTTGGATAGGGATGATAATGGCACCCTGGATAAAGCCATCAAGATGGAACCTGTTGACGGACCAAAGCTGTCCAACATTAAGACGGAGAAACAGGAAGGAGGTTTCCACATGGCAGACCAGGTCAGTGTTGTCGACCGTAACGATTAATCTGCCAGCGGTTTTGATAATCGATTAATCATTGAAGTCATTAAAATTGCAAAAATGCCAGTTGCTGGTTTGTTGGTAATCAAAATGTACAGCACAAAGAGGTGGAGAAGAAAGAGTTGACAATGACATGAAAGTCTGGGGCCCCAACATCACTTGGATTTAACAATCCATTAGGGAAATAGTTGTCTGGAGCTATCAGAAAGATGCTAGTATGCATCACCAGGCTGCATCACAGTGGTTCTGGTGGTTTCTGAGATGTTTGAGGGTCAGATAGACCAGCAGCACATGATGGACGGTAACTCGGTCTTCTGAGTAAATACAAATAATGAAGGAATCTGTCCTCTTAACAAATATGACATATGGGTGCATTTACCAGCTCCTATAAACACCTGCAGGTGAGAAGCACAGTGAGCTGACACGTGTGTTGAATTACTCCGTAAGCAGCTGAATTACTACACTCCCTGAAACACAAGATGCTCTGGCAAGGCAGGCAGAGGGGCGCAGTTTAAACGTTAGTGTGTGTGAGTCAGCATGTGAGTGAGAAAAAGGGAAACCAAGAGTGTATTGGAATCCATATGGATTATGTGTGTAGCTATGATTTACAATGTTTATGTACTGTATTTGAAACATAAGATGCTCTTCCAGGAACAGCAGAGGAGCTCTGTTGATATGACTCAGCATGTAGGTAGTTTTGATGCGTCAGTATGTGTGTATGTATCTTACATCTGTTGTACTGTGTGTGTACAAACATCCCAAGTTTTTAAAAAAATGTACCTTCAGTGGTATCAAGTGGTGCAGATCAGCCCTGTGGTTACTCTGGCTTGGTGGCCCGTGGGCCAGTGCTTCAAAAATATTAGCGTAGTAAATTTTTGACCTAACCTAACACAGCCTTCCTCAACTGTTACACTTCAATAAATGAAAAGACATTAACAGCATGAAAGTATATTCAGTATATAGATAAAAACTTGGTGGCCACTGAAATGGAGTATTTGGTGGCCACAAACTAACTTTTTGTGGCCACGGGCCATTGGGCCATGATTAAGGTAGAGCCCTGCTTTGTGAACAATTTTCAATCAAACTAAGGAACGTGCTAGAATTTTTTTTGACACAGATTGGGGCTTAAATGGAGTACATTGGAGGGTTTCTCAGACTGACACAGTGACGCAGGTTCCAGGCTCCTCCCGAACTCACTGACGTCCTCTTAGACAAAGGCAGCGCTCGTACCAGCAGTTGGGCCTCCGGCAGCAGCCTCTGCTACGTCCGGGGGTATTCATTCAGAGGTTCCCATCCTGGACGGCTTGGTTTGTAGTCTGTAGAATCAGGTGACACTTAGTTGAGCTGGTCTTCATGGTGCCAGGATTTGTGCTTTTTCAGCTGAGGTTAAGGTTGTTGAGATCTCAACATATCTGTGGAGAGAGTGCAAGTATGCTCGCATGTGTTCTCATGTGAATCAAATGAAACTTTATACAGCACATGTTCTAAACGATTGCAGGAATTGGACTAGAGTCTATTAATATTGTGTGTTTGTTTGTGCAGTAGAACATGTGACAGTATGTGTTGTGTATCTGGGTTATAAAGTGTGTGTTTGTGTAAGACTGCACATACATTTCATAGTGTGTACATTTTTATTACTGTGTGTGTGTGTGTGAGAGAGAGCCAACAGTGTGTGTATTATGTCTTAGTGTGTAATTGTGTGTCTTGTTGAGTAATGTACACCTGTGTGTTGTTTGTGTATTATTAAGGCTCTATGACTATATTCAACATCAAAGTTTTGCCTTCAAGACTCGAGTCTTCTTTCACCTGAAATGTGCAGCGTAGGTGAAGAGCATTACTCATTCTACACAACTATGCTAACTCGGATGCTACAGACGGCATCCAGAATGTAGAAAATGTTAAACACAATGTACATTTTCTAACTAACCCCCACCCTCTCTGATACTTTCTGCCATGCTTAACTGGAAGATGTCCACATTTGACTTCCCCTCCATCTTCCTCTACAGTGCAAAGTGGAATTTTGTTGAGCTTTAACCTCCAAACCTGGCAGGAAAAAAAAGGCAGTGCACGCCCCTATGGCGGTTGTTTAGGAGAGGGCAGCAGCAATCTCCATTGAAAATAATGGCCTTTGTCTGCACAATGTTGCCCTTTGCACATTTGGTGTGAAATCCTAATGAGACTAAGATACTATCAGTAAGGTAACGTCTAGTGGAAGCTGTGGGAAACTACAACAATATTTGCTAACTTTTCTAATCCACATGTTTTTCAAAGCAAATTACTTTTTATTTGCTAGCAAATTGCAAGCTGGCTACCTGTTAGCTAACCTGCATATCATAATGATGTTTAGTTTGTACTCACTGTTACTGTTACTGTACTGGCAGCTGACGCCCGGCAGATGGTCCTGCAGCATCCGGTCCCATGGCACCACGGGCTCAGGGGCCTACCACAGTATTATATTTTATCAGAAATAAAAAAACATGTATATAATGTTTTCTGCCCTACTTTATGTCTTAGTTTCTCTTTTACTTGTGTGATTTTCTTTTTATATATGATGTTTGGGCACTAAGAACTGCATTCTGAGAGTTTACACTGACAGGAACAGTGTACATTTTATGTCTAAACTAACACACAGATGTTGCAGCTACTTGAGGCACAATGTGAGAAGCAGTAGATGTAAAATAGTAACCGACAGCAATGTTGTCACAGGCTGTTTCATATACTCCATAAACAAAGTCATTAGCTCTACACGGCTATGGTTAGCTTTATTGCTGGTTCTTAAAAAGCTGTGTGTGTGTGTGTGTGTGTGTGTGTGTGTGTGTGTGTGTGTGTGTGTGTGTGTGTGTGTGTGTGTGTGTGTGTGTGTGTGTGT
>JAVQJL010100922.1:0-18597 GCA_036024295.1 Nannoperca obscura | reverse complement strand
TTACAGTATAAAAACATTTAACTTCAACCTCAGCAGGTGAATTCTGATTGGTCATCCTCAGCAGCTCAGATCCTGACAGTGTCTTCAGACAAGACAAGCCTATGTTTGTTTCTAACGGCACAGTGTAGATATAACACTGAGACACAGAAACATATGATGGAGCCTGACAGTTCAGTGTGACTGAGTCTGTCTCTGTAATCACCGCTGAAGTCACTTTCAGTTCAGGTGAAAGAAGAGCTGAAGATTTAGCGGGAAACATATGTTATATCAAATACTGAAGAGTTGCAAAACTATGATAATATTCCCAAATGAGAAAATGTGATTTAATAGGAAAGAAGTAAGAAAAATATACTTTACAACCAAATTGTGTGCAAAAAAAAACAGTGAATAATATCCAGTGATAACAGCACAGCTGGACATGAAAGATAATAAATCAGACTGACCTTCTACTTGAATCTTGTGAAAGGAATCTATTGGAAATACAATGTGTAAACAAGGTAAATAGATAAAACAATAATTCATTAAAAACTTCAACAAAATGTAGAATGATTGAAACTCCAACCAAAGTGAAATTCTGTCAGTCAGAGGTGGGAGTCAGGATCAAGATCAAGATATACTTTATTTGTCTAAATGAGAAAATTAGTTTTTTTCCGCAATACTTTTACAAATAAACATCACAGAGAAACAACAGAAAATAACATTTATAAGCTAAAATATAATTATGCCAAATAATAGATGACATTACATATTAAAGTCATGTTTGGTTTGTAACAGTCTACAATAATAATGAAAAATCTATAAGAGGTTTAACTTACACATGAGGATGACAAACAACAGGCGTCCAGCCATGATGAAGCTGAATACTGGGACTGTCCAGAATCAAACAAGATACTTACATGTCTGACTACTAAGTGTCATTTTGCAGAAGGAAACACAGGAAAACCACAGCTAGCAACAGAGTTGAACCACACTAATAGAGAGGCGACAGAAATACACACAACAAAATTAATGTGTGCCAGCAAATCGTCTCTTCGGACAGTAAACTCGCAGAACCACTGTTTGGTTGCCGAGGCTCTTTTCTCTGTAAGGCCGACCACATAACAACACTGAAACCATATGAAGGCTATAAAAATACCAGTATAGAGACAACTTCTACACAGCTGCTTTTAATAGAATAATAGTAGAAACCCATCTGACCGAGAGGTTTGGTTTGTGCACCTCAGGCCAGATTATTTTTAATCCCCCATTTCAGTTTTTACAGTTTGAAGACACCTCCGACCAGCAAAATTGAAAGTAAGATGTTGCACTCCTGCACGATCCTTTGTAATTTTTCAAATGAGAAGCACTAAAAGCTCTTAAATATTGCAAAAGACTGATTGGACTTTAGCGAGGTAAGACAACACATACAAAAGTAGGCCACCTCAAGAAGGTGGATGAACCCTTTCATGACTGATGGCTTTAATTTACTGCACCTGGAGCGATGCGATTCACCTGCTCTCATTTGACCGGAAGCCACAGCATAAAGATGAAGCTGCTGGACGCGCAGACAGAACTCTTGTTTTAGACTTAACGTAACCTGCTGCTATTTGCGTCTCGTTTGTCACAATGCCTCCTAAAAAGCCAGCTGCAGTCTCTGCCGATCCTCCCGTGCTGTCCTCCAGCGACGCCCCGCCGGTGGAAGAGATCAAATCAGGTCTGAGCGGAAACTGTTTTTCATTTAAATGTGATTTGAGGTTTTAATTTAAAGTTATAAGTTTCCAAAACCACTGAAAGTTGAACATGTAAACTTGTTTTCATGAATAATATAAATGCAGTAGCCTGTGTGTGTGCACGTTTGTTCTCTAGATGCTGCGGCGCTGCGCAAACTTGCAGCTCATCCCTCCACAGCGATTATGGTGAAAGAAGCGCTGAAAGAGTTGGACTCGCGCAAAGGGGTTTCATCCCAAGCGATACAGAACTATATCAAACAAAAATACCCTTCGGTGGACTTGGTGAGGCTGAAGCACTTGGTCCGTAGAGCCCTGAAAAAAGGAATCGAGACCGGCACGTTGGTGCGGCCTGCAAACTCCAATGTCACTACAGGCGCAACGGGGAAATTCAGGGTAAGTTGTCTACAGCTTCTTCAAAGCGGGTCAAATGAAGCCATTGATCGGGCCTTTTTTTTTCGTTTGTTTTCTGCCTTCAGCTTGCACCAAAAGTCAAGGATACAAAGCCAAAAACTGAGAACACGGATCCCAATGTGCAAAAAGCGCCCAAAGCAGCCAAAGATGGAGCCAAGAAGCCCAAAAAAGCAGGTAGGAATGAAATGGCAAACTGACTACAACCAGTAGAGTTATTTAAACTTCTTTAATAACTTGTAACTTCTAAAAGGTGCCACAAAGAAGAAAGACACTGCCAAGGAACAGGCCAAGTCACAGGAGGTGAGTGTTTTTCAGAGAACTAAGGCAATGAAAGTAGTTCTGTTTTTGTTTTTTTTAGGCCTTTTTCAGTTGGATGTATTCTAATTTAAAGTTGCACATCCTTTGTTTTTAAAAGGAGAAACAATACTTTGTCAAGAACAATGCACAACTTTCCCTCACTACATCTTATTCCTGGCAGATGTGAGAATTAGAAAATAGCTTTTGGGCCATCAGAGAAACTTTGGGAAATGCAGTGGTTTTTAAATATAACTATTTAAACTTTTTATTTACACTAGGTTGGCGGAGCATATATACTCTTATATCAATGCCCTGTGAACAGTTTAGTACAACCTATAACATGTTGGGAAATATCAAATGAATAGAGTAGATGGCTAGATACGAGAACTTTTTTTTTTTTTTTCTGGGGTTTAAAGGGGCTGCTTGGACATGTAATTTCTACAATTCTGGCTACAGCCTTGTCTGACTTTAGCTCTTTTCCATTTCAGGATTCTAAGCCTCCCAAAAAGTCAAAGAAAAACGAAGAGGATGCTACTTCAACAAAGGTTGCTCCAGCAAAGAAGCCGAAAGCTAAAAAAACTGCAGAGAAAGAGGACAAAGAGGCAGCCTCTGACTCAGCCAAAACTAAAGCAAAACCCACCAAGGAGGAAAAGGCAGGAAAGGCATCCCAGAGCAAGGCTGCTAAAGCAGGCAGCGATGCCGCTGCTTCTAAAGCAACTGGGAAACGAGGGAGAAGGGCAGCAGAGTAAAATTTAATTAACTGTTTTAAACTGTTCTTGTTTTTGCAATAAAATCTTAATTTTTGAAGCCCTTGTCTTAAACTCAGCGTATAAAGCATGATGTAGGTCTAATGATGGGTGGATGAAGCTTTAGGGCTTTCTATTTGTGCTGAAAAAGATTCAAAGTCTTGGGGCTTCAAACTCGGTAAACACGGCGACATCTGGTGGCTCATAAACTTAAAGCAGCCCTTCATGCCAGTGAAGTTGTAGTCTTGGGTGCAATAGAAGTCCAAGAAGCCTACGTGATTAACCCTTGTGCTACCCTGTGGAGAAGACACTGGGTCAATGACCCGGCAAGGTAGCACAAGGGTTAAATCTGTATACTTCTGTTCAGGAGTGCTCTTAAATATATAGAAGGAAAATTAAGCATTGTCCAAAAAGCCTAGATATAAAATAGTTTTGCTGACAAGAAACATAAATGTACCTTTTTGGTCAAGTTTGAGTGCCACAGTGGGTTCATGTTTTTAAACGTAATGGATATTTAGGCCTGTGATATTAAACGAATTATCATGTGACTTGGTATCAGGATGAAATGTTCTCATACTTGTGTCCTTCTAGTGCACATTGTATTTCCCACTAATGCGCCGATCACAGCGTTGAGCTGTAAAACTGTAATTGAGCGCTTTCAAAAACGCCAGTGACGTTTGAAGCTATTCGTTTGACAAGTACAATTTTACCAGAGCTTATTTCACAATCTGTTGTATTTGTTTTAACATATGGAAAACATACAGTAACGTTTCTTTCTAATTATGTGGCAGCAATACAATCTACTACAAGATGTAGATGTCCTGTGAACAAAAACTGGACATAGATTGAACTTTAAAGAGTAATTGATATGGAAGTTAGATTTTACTTGTTTACAGAGGAATGTTGTTGCACTGCAGAGCAGCCACTGTGATTTAAGGGACCTTTAATGATTTAGAACTCTCTCCCACTCGATGTCTGATAGATGCCAGATTGAAGCTTGAGTCGAGAACATTTTATTGAACATCTCCCTTTTCAGGATGTTGACTGCAGAAAAAAGGATGCCGATACTCTAAAATGGCATCCCAGTGCCTCCAGAGGAAGCAGAAAATGAGTACAAAAAGTAGTGTAGAAAGCGTGCGGCTGCATGTTTTTATCAAGGGGACGACACAGTGGGCCACCGTGGATACAAACACCAAAAGGACTGCCATAACAGCCAGCAGCACATTGATGAGTTTTCCAAGTAGAGTCTGTGCTGTGAGATTCTCCAAACCTTCGAGATGCACCACCTGCTGCTGCTGCAGCTCCATCTTGAAGAGACGCGTCTCACATGCCTGCAGCGCCTCCTAGAGGTCAGAGACAAAACAGTCAGGAATTGCACATACTGCATACAGCACCATTTGTTTCATTTATAGACCTTTTCCATGGCAGATATTTTGACTTGTGATAGCCTTGACAAAATGAACCCACCCCCTGTTACTCCCACTCTCTGTACAATGTGTAGTTCTTCTATTCTGCTGTGTGGTAATATGATTAAACATTTTAACTTAGGAATGTGCAGCATATAACAAATTGATGTAAGTATTAAGACTAGATTTTGGCACGACTCTCTTCAAGACATGGCCTCAAGAACTGGTAAAGAAGCAGAACCCACAGTAAGACCTTTGTCTGGATATCTGAGCTTTAAACAAACTTAATTACACTACCAAAACCCATCTGGCACACACTAAGCCTGGAGCTTAAAGTGCCCGAAGGTTGTGGGGCCATAGGGCAGTTGCCTGCTTTCCCCGATTGGACCCGTAATCCAGCACAGGTCATGGCAGGAAAAGCACAGGTGTAACTAATACCAATAATCCCAGTAAGCCTGCAGACACATTGGAACTGGCTCACCTAAATGGAACGCAGCATTATTAATGTTATTAGTAACACCTGTACTTGCTGTGTCAAAATTTCTGCAGCCAGAAAGACTTGTGCTAGTGAAGCTTACGTGAACATCCGTTGATCTTTTGAAAGACGGGTAAGCAATCTCCTCCTCCATACAGGCTAGTTCCTCTTTCAAGTTCAAGATTTCATTCTGGTGCAATTCTGTCAAGTCGCTGAGCTGCCCTTCTAAACATTCACACCTGCAAAATAGTAACAACAGTACATCACAAACAGGACAGGTTCCTTTCAACCCCACAGGGTACTACTGTAATGACATGGTACCTGTATCGTTCCTCTTCTATTGCCTCCACAATCGCTGTGTACTCTTGATGGTGGTAGGATTTTAAGTTTTGAAAGTATTCCTCAAGTCGACCTTGGTTTTCCTGAAGCTCTTGGATCTCACGAAGTATGTCATCAAAGTCTGATGCCTGAGCATGGTCAGGGGTATTGTCCCTGGAGCCGGGTGGTGCTCCAGAGGCTCCTGCAGAGCCAGAGGTAGCACTACTAGAACAGTGATCATCACTGCCGGACTTCGGGCTGGACTGCAGCTGCCCTGCCCCAAGGGTCCTCGTTCCCCCAGGGCCAACACCCTCATCTCCCTGGGTCCTCGTTCCCCCAGGGCCAACACCCTCATCTCCCTGGGTTTCACCCAAGTCTTTCAGGGCTGCAATGTTAACAGCTCCGCCAGACTTTTGCAGATGAGGGAGTAGATTTTGCTCAGCTTGGACACCACAGCTCCAGCGGCGGAATAGTTGGCTAGAGATAAGATGGAGAGAACGTCTGTCACCTGTAAAGTGCAGGATTGGTTTAGCAGGCTATTTACTCAATAATGCTGAATTATTTTGCCATTGTAATGAAGACTATGGCTTTAAGCCCGCTGAAATGTAGCTTAATTTATAGACACGCCATATAGGTACAGGGTAAATAAAAAAATTAAAAAATTTAATTCAAATCAGAGGTCCTCTTCAAGGTGATAATCTCACCTCAAGACCTCTACACTGTGTAGTGTAGTATGAGGTTACTATCTTGACGCATTTTTTCCATTGATTCTTCTAAATGAGATGGTCATGTTTTAGAAAATTAAAGATATGTGGTCTTTTTGTCCATAATATGGCATAAAACAACTGGGAGTGTGTGTCTGGCAACAAAAATACTGAAGCTACCAGGAAAGCTCTGCCTGAATGTATCTGGACCTGAGGGATGCCGTTACCTCGATGTAAAAGCTTTCTAGTAGAACCACTTTCTACCAAAGAAGCCCCTATAAAACGGTTGGCAATGAAGAGCAGTTTGATGTAAAAAATAAATAAATAAATAAACCAAAATCTTCATGACCACGTTACGTCTAGAAGTAGCCATGTTACGTTTTTGTAATGTGGGTGAACTAACATGAACTTACTACTTACCTTGCTTCAAATGAAGTTGTCTATTTCTCTGACTTCCATGGCGAGAGGTTTAATTTAGCCACTTGGGTTCTTTTATATTATTCCACGTGTTAATAATTAAACAATTTAGCGTTACTGGTTTCGTTCCGTAAACGAGCATACCACTGCTCTGAATGTGCTCGACATTCAGTTTGTAACACTTGCGTGCAAAAATAAATCACATAAAAAAGCAAAACAAACAGGCCGTGTTTCCACTTTAGCCCATTGTTAGCAGTTTGCTAGCTCACGTTCCACCGACCGCGGACAGATTCTCATGTTGCTTAGCAACGGTAAAATATTCAGTTAACTGGAGTTAACGCTTTTCCTATGAAAGCCTCTGATATCGATATTACTTTTCATGTTAAGAGTTGTTTTAATAAGTTGTCAACCAGTGTGAATCCTTAATTCGTAGGACACCAATAATCCCCACAAAGTCCCAGGAAACATTAACATAAAACAGAGCTAATTGGACTATAGACTTTGTGACAGTTAATACGTTATCCTCCAGATGTGTTATTTTTTTGCTGTCTAACTAGTTGCAAAGATGAAAAAACAATAAAAAATGTGAGGTTAACGCCTTAATAGATCTTTACACGGCCGACATTTTGACATGTAAGCAGGAAAAGCACAAATGTATTTAATATTATTAACATTGATGAATAACATGTATGGCTGTTTTTCTGGTCTCCTACAAGTTACAGTTTCACACTGGTGACTGAGTATATAAAACCCATATATATATATATAAAACTGCAACTCTCAAAACTACATATGTTCCACTCAAAGTGACCCAACAAGAGGCTTTTTGTAATGTAATGTACAATTTATGAACTTAATGACATTGAAGACAAACACAAGTTAGACTTTCACCTTTTAAAACAGCAAATTTATTTGTCGTTAAAAAATAAAAAAATCAACTAAAAAGTATTACTATTTCATTGTCACTAATAGAAACAGTACGGAAGCACTGAGTCTTTGAGCACTTTAAGCGCTCTTCAAGTATGTTAATTCAGTTCATAGATTATTCTTTTGCAGTGGAAAAGCCACCAGGATAGTAGGATCCAGTTGGCCCAGAGGGCAGGGCCGCATCGCCAACAGTTCTTGATAGTAATATCCTGGTTGTGGCAGACCCAATGTTATTGAAGGCAATAACCCAGTACTATTAGATCCAGTGACAAGTCAGATTCCAGAGCAATGCAGCTGATGTGCAAGCACCCCATACTTCAGGGTGTAGTGAGCAGAAAGAGGAAGAGTTGGTCACACAAGCTGAAATTTCAAAAGACTGAGTAAAGGAAAAAGAACGAGCAGACTGAAAAAGCAGAAGAGAGAGAACTTACAAAAAGAGAAGGTGAAAAACTAAAATCAGCAAAACACTGTCGGCTCATTACAGTTCAAAGAAAATGTAAAAAGCCATCAATCAGCTGTATTTAAAAATAGCAGTGACTTCAAAACAATACCACTTGAATCAGCTCAAAAGTAATAAAACTCTGAATTACAATTTCTTGAGTGGGGAAACAATGCAACGTTTTCCACATGTAAACAAATTCACTCAGAAGAGAGAAATCAAGTGTGCAGTTCTCTCAGGCCCTCATTCCACTGTGCCCCTTTCACCCCTACAGTGTGTGCTTGTGCCACAATTGCACCAAAGATAGCAAGTTAATACCGAACATCCAGCCTTTTCTCCACCTTGTTTTCTTTCTTCTCAAAACACAATTTCAGAACGTGATAAAGTGACAAACCTCTGATGCAATCCTCCTGAGTGTTTTGAGAAGCTGCTGAAGAGAAAGAAAAGATAGGACTATTAAGATTCAACTCCCTGTGTGGGTCAATGTCCTCCCTTTACACATCAGCCCCAAAACCCTCTGTCCCTTCGTCATTTAAATAAGCCTCTTCAAGCCGGTCATCTGGGGTGCAGAAGAAAGTGATGCAGGTACTCTGAAATAGCATCCCAGTGCCTCCAGAGGAAGGCAAGGAGGATGACTAAGAGCAGCGTAGAAAGCGTGCGGCTCCGTGTTTTCATTAAGGGGACGACACAGTTGGCCACCGTGGACACAAACACCAAAAGGACTGCCATGACGGCCAGCAGCACATTGATGAGTTTTCCAAGTAGAGTCCGTGCTGTGGCATTCTCCAAACCCTCAAGCTGCACCACCTGCTGCTGCTGCTGCTGCAGCTCCATCTTGGAGATGCGCGTCTGACATGCCTCCAGCGCCTCCTACGGGTCAGAGACAAAACTGTCAGTGATAAAACTGCTCTGAGGGCAAAGCAGAAACCTTGTGTGAACTTTGGTGAAGCTTACCTGAATGTCCCTCGCTCTTTCGTAAGACTGGTAAGCAATCTTCTCCTCCATGCTGGCTAGTTCCTGCTTCAAGTTGAGAATTTCATTCTGGTGCAGTTCTGTCAAGTCATTGAGCTGTTCTTCTAAACGTTCACACCTGCAAAATAATAATAGTGCATCACAAACACGTTTTCTTCTCTTCTCCTCCAGCCATACTATACCACAGAGTATAGGATACGATGTGATACCTGTATCGTTCCTCTTGCAGGGCCTCCATGATCATCGTGTAGTCCCGCTGATAGTGGGCTCTCAAGTTTTCAAAGGACTCCTCTAGTCGACCTTGGTTTTCCCGGAGCTCTTGGATCTCATGGAGTATAGCATCAAAGCCTGAGGCCTGGGCATGGTCAAGGGTATTGCCCTTGGAGCTAGGGGGTCCTCCAGGGGCTCCAGTCGTGCTGTTGGCTCCTGCAGAGCCAGAAGTAGCACTAGAACAGTCATCATCACTACCATACTTTGGGCTAGACTGCAGCTGTCCTGTCGCAAGGGTCCTCGCTCCCCCAGGACCAACACCTTCATCTCCCTGGGTTTCATCCAAGGAGTCTTTCAGGGCTGCAATGTTATCAGCACTGCCAAACTTGTTGCGGATGAGAGAGGCAATTTCTCTCGGCTTAGACACGACGGCTCCAGCTGCAGAGTGAGTGGCTTGGGAGAAACTGGAGAGGCCCCCGGTCACCTGTAACGAGTGAGATCAGGTCAGTGCTCAGGCTTTGTGAAGTCGCTATTGCAATATGAAAACTAAGGCTCTATGCCATCTGGTGTAACTATGATAAAACTGCTACAATAGGTAAATGTTGCAGTAGAATGTATTCAGTTACACCAAAGGGTGTAGCTATTGTAATATTGTAATGCATCCCCATCTCTGACAGTCAATTGGCAAACAAATCCATTTCTTTTATTTGAATAACATATGGATAGAAAGCACAGACAGCATTGATAAAATAACATTGCAACAGTTGCGAGAAGGATGCACTACTAACCAAATAAACCTACTTTATGTCTACGCATTTCTACCTCTTAGCACTATGTGTGGTGTGATTTGAGCACTAGCCCTCCAATCTGACATGTGGAAACTGTAGGGTGCAGTCATGTGCTGGGTGAACTGAAAGTTCTAAAGCAGCGTTGTGTTAAGCTGTGATAGAGGTTCATTATATCAATAGCTTATATGGCTGGTACATGGAAACTTCACGCTGCTAACTTTTTAATTAGCTCAATCTTGCGGCAAGCCTTTGCTAATAAGCCAGTGTGAGGCGACAACCATTTGTGCCGCCGATAATGTTTAACTCTACCACCCTAAAACCATAGGCAAGTATAAGCTTTTAGCATGCCCACCACCACAACAAGCACAGATGCTCAATACATTGTAAACAGCATAAAAAGATTAGTGTCACTTCACTCAATTAGACAAAGAAAATTCATATCTGGTTGTAGTATAGATCGGTTTCCCATTTACAAACAATCAATTGTCAGTATTCAGAAATAAAGCAATTTTCAGGAAACGAGTAAAATTACTATTTACTTGCCACCTTTGATATGCATCCGTAAGCTGTGGACAGCTAACATGACACTTATTCCAGAAAGAAACGGCAAATAACAGCAGTGATAACACTTAGACTCCACACACACACACACACACACACACCACACTCTACAGTAAGTGAGAATTGGCCTGTGTGTCCCAAAACATCAACTGGGAACACAGGTTAAAAGCACAGAAGCCCCCTCAAACATGTAACGCTAGTATTTTTTTTTTTTTAAATAACATTTGCTTAAAATCGTGTCAGACTGCTGCACAAGGTGAGCACAGAGGCACAGTTTTAATGCCAGATGTATTGGTGTCAGTGCACGTTAGATGCCTGGAGTGTAAACAGGCAAAGCTTCATTCATAAAAAATTGTGTCAATACAGGATTTAATCAGAATTATTCACAATCCACACAGGCTTATGACTCAGAACACCAGTTTGGTGTTTTTTTTCTCTGAACAATTGCAAGTGTAACAACGTGATGCGTTTTCCATCCAATGCCATTAGTCTGCAGCTCCATCAGCTGTCACGGAGTCCCACAGTGAAGCTCTAAACACATGTCAAACTGATCACTGGACTTTTTTAAAATCCAGGGCTTTGACCATGTCGCTGGAGCCAACAGCTAATTCTTAGCCATTTCTTTTGCGTTCATGATGTTGATCTTTTCATAAGCTCTCTTTCACACAGATGACGTCGGAAACCCGTCTTTATGCCCATACACGTTTCCCGCTAGCTCAGCTGTACAGTGGTGGTAATAAAGTACACCCGCACCTCGGTCACTACCACAACCTCTTTTTGCAGAATCAACGTTACTCAATAGAAGCAACAGATTTTACAGTAATCTTTTAATGCTTTCAGCACCATGAAACAATAGCTATTCATTTTACTTTATGGAACAAAACTATCTGCATGTCTACGCACAATTATACGCAGGTGGACCAAGTTGTTTACGTTTTATTTGGCAGATTTGTTTACCTTCAACTGAGGAATTAATTCAGACTTCTACTTTTAGGCGAGTCAGCCACCTGAGATGAGAAGACTATAAACTGCCATTATAGACCTTTCTCACATTTTGACTCCGCTCCACTTATTACCCAACTGACTTTTATTACACAAAATAAAACCATTCACCAAACTCTGAAGAGCACGCAAGGAGGTTGGTGTAGATATTGAAAGTTGCTTTAAATGCGTTAAATGGTCAACTTTACATTTACGCAAGTAACAAATTTAGATGAAATATTTTATAATTTATTGGAAAATGTATTTTTAACATGTACTGTTTTTGCCAACAACGACCTTTAAATAATGCTGAGGGAGTGGGTTTTGGCAAGAAAAGAAAGCTGAAGGCACCAGGAAAGCACACACCTTGGCTCCAACATCTTTCAGCCCCTGGTGCATGTCTCGGAAAACATCTTTGGGCTGGCGGGGGATGCCGTTGTGCTCCACCTCTCGAAGCTTCCGGTGGTAATGCTCCAGCTTCCTCTGCAGTTGCTGGATAGTCTGCGCTGACTTTTGGTTCTTCTTCTCAAACACCTGTTTGATGCGTGCACTCTGCTGTTTGTCTGCGTTATTAGCCAGTTTCAGGTATTCTGCCACGTTGTCGTCACGTGCGGTTTGTTCGATTTTGATTTGTTCTGTGAGCTTGAGGATCTTCTGTTGTAGTTGGGCAATGGCCTGCTTTGTTCGCTGGGGGTCCGGTGTACTGTCAACTACATCATACCCATCCGCACCATAGGGGAGGGCATTGGGTGACACAGCAGGGCCCGATCCATCAAAACGATCCAGCTGTGCAAAAAAAGTGAACAGAAGAAACGGTCAAAAACGTAAAGGAATGCTTTTGATCATGTGTAGTTTATCAAGACAAAGAATTTCACTGCTTGTCACGGTAAAACTTAATCATGCATTATTGTGAAAGCACTAGGTGATGTGATGCTGACCATAATTTGGTGTTTATCATATTGTTTCTCTCTGTAGTGTCAACAGTTTTGTCTAATGAGAACCATTACAGTATTTAATGTGAACTGTCGTCTTACACTTACGATATATCGCATTCGCAACAGCAGATGCCGCCTGTAAAACAAAACTTTCCTTTTGACAGTTAAGTCATAGCTGCAGTTCAAGGATCAAAAGGCGGAAAAGTGCAGTGACTGATGTGGCAAAGAAAAGCTCAAAAATGGAGTTATAACGCTGATTTTAATTTCACCCCTCAGGAGGAAGTTAAAAGGTTCAGTGCAAATTACTACAGTCAAATTGAGGCTACAAGAGGAGTGGTGTATTACATCTTCACAATAGCTTTCCAGTTCCTTTACAGAGAAGTTTGGTTATATGCTCACATTACCAATAAAGGACCCATTTGATTACTACTAATGCACACAATTATGCAGTACAAACAAGTTGTTGGATCATTTATTTTTAATGTGCATTTACTAAAAGTGCACGGTGGCAAAGCAACAAAGAAACAAGTGTTCCATGGAGGATAAATCAACCTCAGCTGCGCACTGTTGATTACAAATAACAGGTCATAAGGTGTTTTTAAGATGAACAGGAACAGGGTGTCGAAATGTTTCCAACTTGCTCAGGACATCTGTTGATAAACTTGATTCCAGCTTCCACTGAGTTGCCAAGAGCTGCAGAAAAGGGTGGCATGGACCCTCGTATTATAATGTCTACTTTCTCCCGATTTGTCATTCCAGAGATTCTCCTGTCACACTGTAGCCCCCTACTTCAATGGCCCCAAGGTGTGTAAAGAAATGTTACAGTCTGTTCAAATAACAGGTTTTATACATATTATATTCTTGTACTTTTCTTATTAATAAATGAAACAGCTTTTTAATAAAGCCCTGTTTCGTGCAGTTTTCTTTATTTTTTCTGTTACATTAGGCGAAGACGTTGTTTCCAGATTTCTGTCAACGTTCAATGTCAGAAAATACAATCGGGTTTGAGTTTGTTTAGCCCCGCAAGCCTTCTCTGACCTGAAGTACTCTCAGAAACAGCTAAAGCTAAATTTAGAAAGGCTTAAAGCACATAGTGACCAACCACTCAAAGGCAGTCTCTGACCTTCCACCGCTGACAGCTCATCAACCCATTCACCAGTTCATCCAGGCACATCTAGACCATTAACAGCCTTTAACACGTTATCACAATTCACTTTGTTTCGACATTCCTGCACAGATATTATACAAATATAACTCAGTTTTTATCTTTTACTTTTACAGACAGGTTGCAAACAAATACAACGCATTTGCTTCCTCATGAGTGCACAGTGTCTCTTTGTATTACAATTTGAATCTGAATGTTTTATGTCCCGAAGCGAACGTTTGTATGAATAAAACATTTTAGGATTGAATTGAGTAGATCCCAATAATAATGCCATATTTTGTTGTAGGACTGATTTCAAGAGAGCTTTTTTGCTTGTGTGTCCACACTTTTCAACACAAAGAATATATTTGTACATGAATGGAGGAGGGTGTCAGTGTCCCAGGGATATAAGAATGTTGCTGGGACATTATAAATAATGTGTGCAAATGTATTGAGTGCAAAAAGAAAAAAGTTAATATTCATGGTGTTTGTCACTGCTATCATTTCTTATTTCCTTTTATTTGAGGCTTCTGAGTTTTACAACAGCAGTTCCCATTGTGCTTTGGATGTAAGCAGGACTTTACTGTTATTCGCCTATATTTGTTTACTGTACAAATTTGCATTGTGGAAAGCTATTCGCAGTTCCTGAACACTCCGTGTACAGATAACAATTACTGGATTACTTTTATACTAAAGGAAACATGAACATGATGAATATGCTGCAAGTTCTAAAGTTATAAGAAGCATCTTTTTTTTCTTTGATTTTCAATCAAATGTATAGCCATTTATCTGTGACGGACACTGGAGATACCACTATCCCTGTAAAGTGCAAGTCACATTGATTCCAGGAGTGTGTGTATATCATGTATTTTAGCGATGACTCAGACCACGAGTGTTACCTGGACCACTTGACAGGACTGAGACACTCACCTTGTCAGGCTCCTCAGTTGAGTGGTAACCAGAGGTCAGCAGCATGTCAGCTAGGGCTGGGCTGGTGGGTGTATCTGTGGTCGAGGAGGAGCGTGGCCGTCCAGCCTGCAGCAGGGGCTCGTGAGTGCTGCGCCGGTGGATCTGTGGGCTACCTTTCTGGGGGGGATCCCCAGTGCCCCCCACCTTGCTGCGGCGGCTCTGGAGGCTGGTGCCTCGCTTCATCATTGGTGGAGCACCTCGGATCTGCTGCAGAACACGGCTCAGAGCTGCGGGAGGGGCGGAAGCGGCAGGGTTGTCAGAATCCAAAGGGAGGGCCGAGGAGGCAGGAGCGTCCCCTACTTCTGACCCTACATCAGTGGGTTCGGAGGGAGGGGCGCCTGTGCAGGACGAGACGGAGTCATGTGGGGAAACGGAGGAGCGTCGGCGCTGTGGCTGGAAGAAGTGCTTCAGGCCATGGCCCAACGCTCCCATGTTCTCCAGGGCATTATGGGTGATTTTGGACAAGCCGTGCTCTGACTCCGACGCCCTCCTGCCGACCTCCAGCTCCGCTCGGCCTCCTGCGTCCGGCTCCTCTGGACTCTGCTCACTACTACCCTCCATCAGAGACCTCCAGTTTCACAGTGAGGCTCTACTAGGGGGTGCAGGGGACTAGCTACGCCCCGTCGACACCCCCTCCCCTCTGAGACACTGGTTGAAAGCCGGGAAGCAGCGAGGATGGCACTCAGTTGGGCCTTTTGAGTGCGCATGCATCTGCGGCTTGGCTCAATGTCATGCTTGTCTACCACAAAAGGAAAATAAAATGAATTATGACATGCAGAAGTGAATGATGAACATAATAAGCAGAAGCAGAAGATAAAACAACACCAAGCAACATAAACCGGGTGGACACAGACATGACCACTTTGTTTGGCAATTCAGTATAAGCAGCTTTTATATTTTCGCTCTGCTGAATGAAAACAGTGGTTATCCATCCAACAGCATGTGGCATGTCTGACAGTGCCAACCCAGTAAGAAAAAGAAAGAAAAAAACACAAAGTGTACAAAGTAAACAAGCTTTGAGAACAGTTTCTGAAATGTTGAGGTTTATTATATTGCACGTCGAAGGTCGATGCCTTTGGCTGTTTCTGAAATCACTTTCCAGTGTTGATTTCTGGGCATTGAAGCCCAACTGTATAAAACGCCCTCATGATAGTTGAATAATTACATTTCAGAAAGTATTCATTATGGAAATTAAAGATCAACATAATTAAAAGTGCTTGGATGATGCTAACAAAGAGACTACAGTGTGAATAATGCAAATTAAATTCTAAATTAAAAGTGACTGTTATCCAATTCTCAACTGATTAAGGTGTTCAACGGTCCACCGCGGCCTCCTCTTTGCATCTCGTTTTACAACAAGGCTAACTCCTGTAATGTAAAATACCATTCCGAATCTTTGACTCTGAAATGTTTATATAAAAAGCATTTTGGTTTACCAACACGTAATGAGACAGTGAGACAGAGAGAGAGATCTTACCATGAGCCCAGCTTCTCCTCTACTGACTCACAACTCAGGTTTGGCTAAATGAAGCAGAAATATAAACAAAAAGAGATGTAAAAAATATGCTCCATACAACAGAGAGGGAAAAGGTTAAATCACACAGAAATAAACACACTTGAACAAAAACATTCAACTCAGTAGTAACTGGTAATAATGGCTATGTAAAGGAGTGCTACACCAGAGACGCTTCTAACATGCTGACACTCACAAATTGTCAAGAACCTAATGGACCCCTTGTTTAAAATCTCAAGAGCCCGCAGTATGTTGACGCATGATGAGCCTTGTTATGTTCTAAGAGCAACTATTGTACATTACAGCATGCATACAGCTGTAGATACTGTTCAAGTAAAAGTACTCCAAAGAGCTGTCACTGCACAGCTCATCTGTAGCATGTACACGGGGGGTGGGGGACGTCAGTCTGAGAGAGATCCCTACTGTCCTCCTTTTCTCCTCGGCCAACAGGCCAACAACCATGCACGCGATCCTTGACACCAACGTCTAGTTTTTATTTTTGCGGATTTCTGACACGACCAAGTGAACATTTTAAAAAAAGAACCAGTACCCGTGCTTATTGGACACTACGTGGTTCACAGCCAAACATTCCTGAAACCTCACAGAAACTCATTGGTTTTTGGCTACCAATAAATTGTTCTGTGTTTAAACTTACAGATCTGCACGTTTATTATTAAAAGGAATTCATTTTTTCACAGTATTTATGTTGATCAAATTACAAGCTCACCACTCATTTTTTGGAAATTCACTACTTTAACTTCAGTGTTCAAAACATAGGCTACCCATTCCTAATGCCAGAAACAGACACAGGTCATGCTTTAATTACATGGCATCAAACCGAAACATTGGCTGTCCGTGGTTGCAGCAAACACCAGCAAAACACATTCACATGTTGGTCAAACCTGAATTCCACCTGAATTAAACCAATATTTCTATATACTCCTTCAGTACATTATCAAATGTACAGCTCTTGTGCTTTTCATAAAGACCAGATTATAAGTTATTTCTCAAAAGTAAGTTTCTGATGTGCTTTAGTCTTCGAGCGCACAGACAGGCAAGGCATAGTGAGAATTGTGTTTCTCTAAAAGGAAATATCCAAAGCCTAAAGTGATGGGTCAGACTATGTTGCACATGGATTGTTTTGCAGACAAACAGAAAAATGATTCCACGAGTCAGCAGAGCTACAGAGTATCACTTTACAACCCAGCAGCACAATCCAGCACCAAAAACACTATGAAATGCTCTATTAGTGATACACAGTGACTCATTACTGCTGGTCCTGCGGTTTCATCTGCAGTGTTGGATAAGAACGCACTCTGATAACAGGTAGGTGGTAGTGAATTAATACAATAATTAATAATTAATAATTTTAGTCACGACAATTTAGTCATACAATAATTAATTAATAATAACGAGTGCTTGCTGATCAACATGCTTGAGCAGAGGCGGTTTCATGTTTAAATTGTGTTACTGTGTTATTTCAGTCATCAATTCAAATAAATGAAAACGTCAATAGATTATTCACATGAAGCATCTCACCCCTCTGCAAGGGAAATTATGTAAATATAAACAGACTAATGGGGAACTCCAAACTGCATTATCTCAGACACAGGATCCTTTTTTGTGACATTACAGTGAACCACAATGAAGTTCTGTTACACAGCCTGTGTTAAACCAGTGTTTGAGCGTGTTTGCATATTCAGGTTTTCATGGCTGCTTTATAACTCACAGGTGCCAGGTATAGGTGCACATCTTACTGGCTCTTTATATGTCATAATGTTAAGTCTATCAATTACCGTATATAATTTATATAACTATGTAGCCAACTGATTTAACCCTAAGCTTCATCCATCGACGCCTCCGATCACAGGCAGAGACACAGCCACTTAGTGATTCAGTGCATCACACTGCTTTGTAAGCTTAAAACTCAAAGACAAGACTTGGGAGCAAAGCCTCCACACAGACATGGAACTATATTCTTCATCTACAATGAAAATACAATGGCATCCGACTCCTCTAGGCTAAGGGCAAAGTGTTCTTTAAACTGGGTCAGCCAACATTTGCCATCACTCTCTGTACATGCAGTGCTCCAAGGTCACACCATCTACAGAGTGGTGTGCATGTCTAGCAGCATTTAAGCTTTTACTAGTGCCAAAGGAACATTTCTGCAAAATGGCACTGGGTACATTTTTTATCTGGAAGCAGTGTCTTTTCTTGGGTCATTGCTACAGCACACACGTACATGCAATATTCCAGTATTATACCACTTAAGATGAGCACTCACTCGGTTCAGAATGTATTGCCATTTATTTATGTTTATTTTGAATAATGAAAATGGGATTCAAATCATATACACACATATATATAAATATATAAATATACATACATATATATTCAGCAGTTGCTCTGCATTTTCTCTTTATTTTTGTCTTTACTTTGTATTACTGCTCACATTTTGTCAGCTGCGCTTGCCACAAGAGGACTGTATACTGAAAACTGGATTGAGTACTGTCTTGTTATTGCACAATATTCTGTGCGTGAATACGCGGATGAAAGTCATGTGCATTCCAATGAGATCATTACCAGTAATATATTGTCCAGTACAACAACATAACGCTAACACAGGAAAAATTTTGTTTAAACTGATATTCCTCTTCTAAAATCATGTGTGTGTG
>JAVQJL010100915.1:0-11462 GCA_036024295.1 Nannoperca obscura | reverse complement strand
ACACACACACACACACACACACACACACACACCTAATGAATCAGATCGCCGCAGGGGAGGAACTGCTGCAGGCGAGTCAGTCCAGTCCACTTTGCCTCGGGCCACCAAGTACTGCTGGGCTTTCTTCAGCATGGCGGGGAAATCCTCATGGGAGGCTGCAAATGCCTCGATACGGTTCTTCACAGAACCTAGAACCTGAGGCAACAAAACTTTTCAAACTTCTTTCAAAAGCAGCTGCTCCGTTTTTGTTTAAATGTAAACGTATGACTTTAAAAAGGTCCTGACATGGAGGATAATACTAATAACCTGAAGCCACAGAGGCTCCAATGTTCATTACACTCTACTTAGGATATTAACATTTGTATAAGACCGAGTGTGGAGCTACAGAAAAGAACAAGGGCTCAATTATATTGAAAAGTGTGACTTCCTTGCGATTACGTGTGTTCCCTGTGTGTGAATGCGACACTCAAAACTAAAGTCCTGTATGAGGTGTCCATCCATGTATCTTACAATAGGGACAGAAACGGAATATGGGCAAGGAACTGTATGCAAATGCATTGTGGGCCTGATACTTTTGGAACAGAAGATAGCACAGAAGTGAGGTGGGCTGGAAGTGGACAACTACGCCTGAGAAACAGGGAGACTAAAACTGTCATCACTTCAAGATTAAATTACAGAAACTATCAGTACCAGTTTGAACTGAGCACCTGGTTTAAAAATGTAATGCAGTTGCGGTCAGTGGGGAGCATTCCCAGGCCAGCGTATCACAGGTGTTGCACGGTGCAGCGTACCTGGATCAGTGACTTGATGCTGGGCTGGAAGACCATGTTGGTGTTGAGCAGGAAGGAGCGTAGGAGGGGCTGGGGATAGCAGGCCAGCTGAGCCACGATGCCCGTGAGCAGGATGTTGACGTACAGCGAGTTTTGGAGCATGTTCTCCAGCTTGGCAAACAGAACCACCATGAATGGACCTGCAAGGAGAATATCTGATGAATCACTGAATGGAAAGATACCAGGTGCAACTTTAGCTCGACTGCAACGTGAACAAAGTAGGGATGTAGAGACTTTTTAAATAACGGGGGTGGCGTCGTGGCTTTAGGCAGCAGGGTCCTTTAACAGCTTGTAGAGGTTAAATGGGGACAATTAAACTCGTTACACACCATTCTGTAGCAGTGCTGCCACAAATCTATCCCCTATGAATTCTGGACTTTGGCTGAATGAAAACTTGAGCCTAACAAGGTTATTACAAAGAAGACTTGTTTAGTGTTGGGTGATTATAATGCTGCTGACGGGTACTCAGGGCTGCCCAACACATGCAGTCTTCGAATGCACAGAGGTGTGATCAAAATCTGCTGGTGGCATCACACACAAGCGCTAGCAACCAATGCTACCCCAGCTTACTGAAGCCATGTGCCCACACTGCGTTGCTGATCCAAAGTATCACTGCCGCGGCCTATTACACTATAACTTTCTGATTCAGTATTTGAAATAACAGTGGAGTAAATCATTTATCCATTTGTCACTTTTTTTATTAAAGAAGTAAAAATTCACATTGCATCTTATCAATTGGTTTAGAATTGTAGTACAACTTATTGCATATCGTATCTATTGCATCCTGGTGCTTAGCGATTAGGCAGAGAGAGACACACGCACACACGCACACGCCACTAAAATAAAACATGTAATGATGACCTCGAGCTACACAACTAGTCATCACACTTTTAAACCCGTGCAAATAAAAGGTCTAGATTGAAAACACACATGCAGGAACAGAAGGAAATGGACAACATGAGCCTACCTGTGTACGGCTGAGAGGCAGGCTGGCTTAAGGGTCGAGCAGGACTACAGAGGCCCACCACCAACCCTTCTCCCTTTGTGTCAGCCGCCAGCTTCGCCTCCAGCTGTTGCTGCTCCTCCTCCTGCCGCTCGGAGGAGGACAGGGACTCTCTGGCGGTTTCCTCCTGCTGGCAGGCTGCTCTGTTGCGCTCCTTCACCCGGTCCTCCAGCTCCCGGAGCTCCTGTGTGAAGGCCTCTATGCTGATGCCCTGGCCGTTGGAGTCCCCGGGGAGCTGCGGTTCTCCCGGTGCCTGATCCAGCAGCTCCTGGATGAGGCTCTCTACAGACTGTTGCGTGAGGTTGGCTTCTGGAAGCTCTGAGGATGCACTGTGTGGGTTTGAGGTGTCGCTGGTGAGCAGTTTGGTGTCAGACGTTGGCTGTGCGATGGAACTCTGAGAGGGAGTCTGGTTAGGGCAGAGAGATTTAGCATCACTCATTTCACTGTTATTAAAAATGGACCGCGGGAGAGTGGTGCAGCTCTGGGAGGGGCAGGTGACAAGGGATCCATTTTGATTTGCGTTTTCATCCAAATACTGCTGCTCGTCTAAGTCTCGCTTCACTTTCTTTACCTCCAGTCCTCTGTCCCGATTGTCTGAGCACCCGTTCCCCTGCCCCATAGTTCCGTTGTACATGGCCTGGTAGCTAACAGTGATGGCAGAAGTTGGCACGTGAGGAGCTGGGGATGAGGCGGGGTGGGAAGTCGATAAAGGGGTGGCCGAAGACGAGGAGGAGGGGACGAGACGAGGTACGGGCTTTGGCAGGAGCTCCTCTCTCTGCAGGCTGCGTTTCTTGGATCGCGGCGTGAGGCTGATGCAGTTGTTTTTGCCGATCGTGACGTCCCACTCTCCGCTGTCCCGCTCCGAGCTGCTCCACTCGGATCGCGCCGCAGCCACAATGGCCGCCCTCTGCTGGCCTGGTGGGGTGTTACTGCTTCCTCCCTGCTGGAAGGAGAAGTGCTCAGGGAACATAGCCATGGAGGGGTTGGAGGTGGGGGGAGGTGGGGGTGGAGGGGCAGTGTTAGGGGAGGGGTTTTCTCCATCGTAGGGCGCCGACCAGTTGCGGCAGGCCCAGGAACAAAGCTCGATGCCCCGCCGGGCATCCTTGAGGTACTCCAGGTAGCCCGAATCCCAGTCCAAGCCCTCTGTGAGAGTCTGCTGCTGGTGCATCGGACTGTCAGGGGACAGTGGGTGGGAGCTGGAAAGAGCCGACTGCAGCGGATCCATGCTGGTGGGGGTAGAGGGACCCCCTCCTGCTGATCCACCTCCACTGCTCTGCTGGCGGATGAAGAAGGCTAAGCGGGACGGGGTGCTGGGTCTGGGTGGGGCTGGAGACCCTGTGCTGGGACTGTTCAGTACTGTATGGTGACAGAATACAGACACAAACAAGCGTTAACATTCTAACACCACTGCTAAGGTAACATCATATTCTCACGCACGCACGCACGCATTATATGAATTAACAGAACATAACTTTACAAAATATTGTAAAACATTTAAACATTTGTTAAAGGGATGTGAAAGTGACAGCAATGTAGTTTGACAGGCAGCAGCTCATTTAGATTAGATTATTCATGACTCCCCAGGCTACACATGCTGCTATATTTGCATGTAACCGACAGCAGCCAAAGCTGCCCAGTGCTGATGAGACACAGTCAAATGCTCTATGCTAGCTCTGTGTAAGTTCTGTGTACAATTACAATATTAATCCGGGCACCTGCAGGGCTCTGTAGGAAAGTTAACCGTTTCGGTCCATGCCTAATGGTCCTCACAAAGCATATAAAAAGACAGAAGAGGCAGCGTAATTATTGTTTAGAAAAACTATAACTCCACGTATTATAGTTTGTTTCGAGTGTCCACTTCATGTTTATGACCACAGCCGGAAGCGTGAACTGTTCCTTTTCCACGGGTGTTTGTTGCTCACCTTTGCCCCAGAATGCACCGTCCTCGTCCCGCTCAGCAGAGGGTGCTGCATTCTGCCGGCAGCACTCTGGGATCAGCGACAGGAACTTGTCTGCTGACTTTCCGTACACATCAGCCTCCCTGATAGCGCGACGCTGACTCAGCATTACATGGGTACAGGGCAGTAGATACCTGGGAGACAACCACACACAAATATACACAAACCATGAATCTCTATAGATATAAATTAGTATTTGGAAACCTTGACAGACTGTTGTTCGTGTACATTTTCAATACCACATTTTCTTTGGCAAAGTTGGAGAGGACACTTGGTCACTCACTGCAGTTACAAACTTTAGTTAACGTGTTAATGAATAAAGGAATAAAATAATATATTATATGTTAAATAATCCAAGTCCTTCTTTGCCAAAACGTATTTCACCCAAAAATTAAACTGCTCATTCAAAAAGGACCCACATGCAATATCTAAAGACAGATGATGGAGGGACAAAAAGACCTTCCAATGACCAATAAAGACCGACAGTGTCTTAATCTGAATGAGCGAGTAGATCAGTGTTTTGCATATTCAATGAGTCCATTAAAAGATGTGCAGACATACCTGAGAATGAGCTGCAGCATGACGTCTTCGCAGTTCAGAGAGAGAAGAGTCCTGAAGAGGCTCAACGACACCATGCAGAGCTGCAACACACACAGACGAGGATAGTAGAGAGCTGTTCATATCCCGAGATATAACGTATTTCAAAACCGACTATGATATGATCAAAAATATGTAATTTTTGTAATTTTGACCCAAATGTTAGAACATTTTCAGCTGTGTTCCAGTAATGAAAGAATGATCAACAAATTGTCCCCGGCATGTGGGACGCCTGTGTTGAGTGGCACGGCCATGTTAAAATGTTATCATGCGAGCGATGGCCAAAACTTCAAATCTGAGAATGAAGTTGTCAAAAACTACAGCTTACAGTCTTTCCACCACTAAACACCACCACTGTCTCAGTGTGACTGAAATGTATTTATTTGGAGGGAATTTCAGATTATTTACACGCGTTTTTAGTTGGTAAAAATCCACAGTGAATGTGTAACACAACACTTCTGTATTCTGCTGGAGTCGCTTTCAATCAAATTTTGCTGTCAGCCCACTCACCACCTACACAACATGTGAGTTCATGTCAGGACCTTTAGGCTATATAACACGAATAACATATTTTTATACCCTCGAGTTGCTGCTGATGCGCGTGAGCAGTGTGTCCAGGATGGTGTCGTTGTCGTGGCGATGCAGCAGGATGAAGCGCAGGAAGGTTTTGAGGAGGGAAGTCTCCGACACGCTGCGCAGGAAAAGGTCCAGGTAGGCGGTGCTGGCAATCATCTCGTCCACCGACGACTGCAAAACACACACACACACACACACACACACACACACACACACACACACACGTTTGTATCAAAATTGCAAAGGAGGCCAGTGTGACAACTGTCCTGTGAATAAGATGAAGTCTAAGATTAAAAACAGGCAATGAGACAATTTCTTGAAATACCGTAAAAAAAAAAATAATAATAATAATGTTTTGTTTGACTCACACTCTGACTCGTGTTGAAAAAAGTTTCGGCAAATAAACCAGTTCACACAAATGTTCTAAGTCTCATACACGATAAAAAAACATCTTCCTGTAACTCAAGAGGAGCTATAACCGAGTGGTCAATTTTCATCTGGTGCACAATCTCACAAAAAAGTTTAACTAGAATTTTCCCACATGCCCATAATGGTATCTGGCCATGCAGATAGTTTGTGTTGCTCAAAGCGTTTCGAAATACACACTAGGGAACTAGTTTCTAACATTAAAATGGTTCCATTGTAAATTGGTGACAGGGAGGTCTGTGAGTCGCCATGATTGTCTATCTGCCGCTCCTCCCTTTCCCACCTTGTGCAGCGCGGGACCCATGACGGGTACGAGAAAGCCGTTGTGGAGGTAGTCCAGGAGCTGGCAGCGGACCAGGGGGTGAGCCACCTGCACCACGGCGTTGCAGAACTCCAGCGAGTTCATGAACAGCACGAGCGATGACACGCCCATCCAGTCCTCGCGCCGCAGGGCGTGCCAGTCGTCTCCTCGCACCTCAATCTTCCTGGGCAGAGAGGAGTAGAGGGCGCTGAGGCCCGTCGCCAACACCTGAGAGGAGACAGGGACGCTTCAGATGAGACAGCTGGTTCTCAACAGCCCCAGTGGGTCAAGTAGGTGACTGAGCTGCTGGAGAGCACAGCCAAGGCAAGTTATTTTACACAGAACCATTCAGAGATATGAAACAATAAGTTGATTAATCAATAGTAGATTTTTTTGATGATGGACTAATCACGTAAGTCATTTTTCAAGCATAATATTTTGGGTTTTGGACTGTTGGTCTGACAAAGAAAGTTGTTTCAAGATGGGCTTTAGGTAATTATGGTGTCATTTTATAGACCAAATAATGAATCAAGAATTTAATCAGCAGATTAATGAATAATTAAATAGTAAGTTACAGCCCTATAATACACCCCATAATAGATCCTGCAGGTTTATTATGTACATAATACTTTGTTGTGTTCTTAAGTATCTTGGCTGAATCACATTTTGTTTTCACAACACCACCAATGACTCTATGGAAATGTACAACAGCTATTGCACTCTTGAGAGGCATTGGATAAGCAAAATGACTTAGATGGAAACGTTCCTGTTTTACAGTCGAGGTCAAAACTCTAATGTAAGTTGGTGTTTTGCCAACAGCCGATGGCATTTATGAAAGTGTATTTTTGCACTTTTGCCTGCTGGACCAGTGAAAATAATATATGATGGAGAAACCTGGACCCATTTCAAATCAAAACGCATCAGCATTGGGCTACGCACTGAGATAGCAGGACAGGGGAAAAGGGAGTGTGTTTAATGTGAGCTTACCACACAGTAACAACCCTCTTACACTTGCCTAAGAATCTATTGCTACATCCCAGAAGCTGATCTGCACAGGCAGAATAGAGAGAGACTCAAGCAGAGAGAAGCATTTGGTCCTTGATGCCACCTCCACTGGTCCTTCCAGCCTGTAAGTAGGTCAGACAGAAGCTGCTGGAAGGAGGACGAGCAGAAAATAGCTGAGCCGGCTCTTTAACACCAGAGTGAACATGCAGCAGAAAAGAGTACTGACCCCAGCATAAAACTACGGCATACAGACTCATCACGCAACACAGGTCACACTCAGAAAGCAATTTTAAAGCTAAAATGTTGCTAAATTGCTGTAACTTGTGACCGGATTTCTTTCCTGTCAAGACTGGAGTTAGAACGATAGTCCTGACCTTTAAATGTATGCACACACACACCGTCGCCTTGCCCTGAGTCATGGTCAAAATAAAATAAGTACACTCTTATTTTTAAAGTGCCAAATCAGCCAATGATGGCTCTTTAATAACACCTAGTGGCAGCTGGAAGAAACTACAACACGTCAAACACATTTTACAATCTTTGTTATTTACAGACTAAGTGAAAATATGCGAAAGAGACAGTGTTTTGCTATTTTATCTATGAGTAAAACATGATCATATGTTAATAGAAGATCTGTTTTGTTTGTCATCTACACTTAGACATTATTGATTTGTATAAAGCATCAAGCAGTCTGTGAAATACAGAGGATTCTTTATCTTAAACACGGGACGCATGTGATCTTGAATGAGTTGGCTATTTTTTTAAGATGTCTGCAGGAAGCCTTCTAAGTTGAGACAGAGCTGATAGGATACAGATATGGATGAATGGTCTGTCAGAGTGCATAGTCATGTCCTTCCCCTTCTATGATCACACACCATCAACTGATGCATCTCAATTAGACAACACGCACACGCAAGCACTTAAAAGGAGTGTTGAAAGCAAGCCAGGATCCCTTTGAAAGAAGCTCAGTGAGATTTGATCTTGTGTATTGAAGCTTTTTTTTTTCAGAAACCTCAGGATAGGAAGAGTAATACAAATACAAAGGTTGTCCAAATTCAGCATCTGTATCCTTATCCTCTCCTAAACCCCCCAAATAACGTCTAAAACACAGCGCTGTCCACGATAACAGTTTTCACAAGCAGCATCGCTCACCGGGCAGAAGTAGGAGTTCTCTGCGATGTAACGCGCCACGGCCTCGTGGCTGGCCGAGGCCGCCATAACCAGCAGCAGCGCGTCCCGGGCCTGCTGTCCGATGGCTCCGTCCCGGTGGATGAATGGCACGAGGAGGGAGAAGATGAGCAGATTGGTGGAGCCCTGCTGAGCCGGCGCCGCCCGGAACAGCAGCTCTAGGACCACAGGCTGCCGGGCCATGGACACGCAGACCTGGTGGGGATTTACAGAGTCACAATTCTCAAAATAGTGATGAAACATTATTGCGGTACACAATGTTATCAACTAAAATAAAAACAATAGAAATAGCAAAAAAGTTCTGTTTAGTTATAATATTATGTTGGATAATGATTCATAATCCATTCTGAGGTGTACTGATATATAAAACTAAAAAGATATGTTATAAATGTTATATATTATATAGATATAAAGGAATGTTGGATGTTGCATGCAGGGTATCTAGTCTTTGCGGGTCTCAATCTTAATGGCTGTTGTACATTTAGCAGATTCAGCTTCGAAAACCAACAACGAACAAGTTCTTGTATAAATTGTAGGCGGCTATGTGGTCATTAGAGAAGTGTATAGACTGTAGGTGAATGTACCTGGTTGAGCAGCAGTACCAGGCTGTTTTCCAAGGCTGAAGGACAACCAAGTTCTGGGTCCGCGCAAACTCCCAGCAGCCTCAGCAGAGGGTGGAGGACGGCTGTGTGCTGCAGCAGAGGCTGCTGGGACTGGCCGATGAGCATCTCAAACAGCTTGAGCAGCGCCCCCTGGCTGTCTGGGTCCAGGCCGCGACGCAGGTGCCACTGGACCACGCGCTCCAGGATATTCTCGGTGACCACCAGCTCCAGTATGGGGCCCATGAGTGCCACGCTGGTGCCGCCCTCTGAGCTCTCAGCAGGCCACTCCTCCGCCAGCAGACACAACATCTGGTCGGTGTGATTCCTCACAGCCGTCAGGTCATCGCTGGAGGACGAAGGCTCATGCTGCTCCAGCACCCAAGAGACCTGGATAAATGAACAGTGTTATAGCGTAACGTTTAACTTTCAACACTGAAAAACGTTTTATTCCATTTCAAGTGAGGTTTTGAATTCAGTATGCATACAACAGGTGGGTTATTAGACCATTAGTCCATTAATCTGGACATTTTGAAATGTTTACCTTCCCATAATACAACATGGAGCATTTTATATTCATCACACAAAATCATGATGAGTACGTTTCTCACTTTACTGTGTTAAGTGTTTGTTGGGGCTCTTGATTAGAATGTAGCCATAAGTTAATGGTTGTAAATGTTGGCTGTATTTTTTTGCCTTTAAAATATATTTTAAAAGCAGGTGTTATATAAACATTTACAAAATAATTTACTGAATCTAAAATGCATTGACAGATAAAATAAATGCTGTAAAACGTAATTACTGGCACTGTGACAAGGTTATTCTCACTCAACAGCGCTGTTAAAATAAACTAATTGACGAATGAGGAGAGGTTTCGCAACATTTATCAAGAGGTGTACCAGTCAGCATGACTGCAGCGATGATGAATTTGCAGATCTTCCGGCAGTTTCTTTCTGCTTCTTTGTGTTTTAGCAGCTCGAAGCGTGTGGTAAATGTTTGAGCTGCAGGGCCGAGCCCAACGAAAAACAATGTTGCACAACGCACGTTTGGGTTTGTGCACACACGCTTTCCCACAGAACCGCTTACATTTCTTTCTTCTCACATCCACTTACTTTTAACATGACAATGGAGACGCAAATCTGAGATACGTGGGTTTAAATGGCATACATACTCTCTTTAACCTTTTGTTGCAGTTAATCGTCGTTTGTAGTCATTGTTGTTTCACTGTTTGTTTTATTATTATTTATTTATTGTTTGTCTCTGTGCCTGTATTGGAGTGTTGTATTATGTGTGCTATCCCTCAAGAGCCTAACCAGAGATGGAGACTACAAATAAGCCACAGCATCGGTTGCACTTTACTTCCACGTAACAGTGCCTACATGTATCATCTCTGTCACACAAATTATTGTGGATATGTTGCTGTGTATATGCTGTCTGCTTCTTTTATAACAGACTTCTCCTTGAACATTTAGTAAGCCTCCGAGCTCACACACACCAACGGGTATCACTCGGGCGACTTCTGTTGCCTCTGAGGAAATTCAGCAGTTAGGAAGTGGCACGGCTCTGTAACCTATAAAGCCTTCAGCCGGTGATTGGACATAAGCCAGTCACACTGTTAAAGTGGACTGACTGGCCGCTCTCATCAGCGCTGGCGCTGCCAACCTGAATGTGTGAACACTCACGCTCGGTGTCAGATAATCATTCACTAAAACACCAAAGAAAATTTGAACTGATCTCGTTGGCATTTACTTTTTACACATGTGCTTTCTCAGCACAAAACAAACACCATTGTAAGTGACTCTGATAGTCCAGATTTAGAGCCAAAATGATTAACTGATTAGTTTATCAACAGAAAATCAATTATCTGTTAATAGCAAAAAATATATTGACAATCAGTGAATTGAGTCATTTATCAAGCAAAACTATTTGCTAGTTGTAGCTTCTCGTATCTGAGAATGTTTAGATTTTTTCTTTTTTATATAATTGTAAACTGATTATCTTTGGGTTATTGGTTGGACAAAACAAGCTATTTGAAGAATTCTCCTTGAGCTCTGGGGAATTTAGATTATCCTATTTTTACTGTTGTGTTGACTACATTAAATTATTTTTCAAAAGAATACTTTTTTTCCCCTTAACAGGTTAAAGCAGAGGTTTTCAAACTCTGACACTGTGACTGAGACAACTTGAGGCCAGTTTCTTAACTGACATTTTGTTGACATTTTGGAAAATTGGCACCATTAAAAGTCTCCCGAACTAGCTGTTAGCGGCTCCTGTTTGCAGTGTACCCATGGATGTACAGACAACCATCACTGGATTATTGTGAGAGTGAAGAAAACTTAAAAGCTTGATGATTCTCAAGCTGGAGCAATATTGGTGGGCATGGCTTTCCAACAAAGTAGTTTAGTAATGCAAACAGTAATGTAGGTTATGTATTCTAACATAATAATCCACACTACTCAAGTACCTTCCAATAAGTGGTTTGGATAGTATTGTGCAGCTGGGTACTTATTTAAAAACCTTTCTGCCTGTGAGGTATGCTCTGTACACTAAAGCTAAGTAAAGCAAAGATGTTGTGTCTCAGCTGAGTAAGATGTTACTCAACAAAACTAATATCCAGGTTGTAAAACGTTAAGGCCACAAAGTGTACAATAAGTCATTATATCAATATATCATTTCAAAAGAAGAGAGTAAGCGTGTCTCCAGCTCACCTGTCTCCAGTGGTTCTCAAACACCATGAGGCAGGTCTCCGGGTCAGCAGTGCAGGGGCTGGAGGGTGCGGCGCTCCGGCCCGACCGAGTGCCGGGACCCCGCGGGTTCAACCTGCTCAGCCAGCTCATACTGGACCCGGCAAGAGGCAGGTCGCAGGAACCCAGAGACGAGAAGCGTTCCGGTAAAAAAAGGTCGTAGTGAAGGCAACAAGAAATTAAGAGGGAAGAAAAGGAAAAGATGATGGGGGGGGGGGGGGGGGGGGGGCGGGGG
>JAVQJL010100913.1:0-28012 GCA_036024295.1 Nannoperca obscura | reverse complement strand
ATTTCTTTAAAGTTAAGACTAGTTTAAAGTCATCTTCATTGAAAAGTACAGTGCTTTTCCTTCAAAAATAAGGACATTTCAATGTGACCCCAAACTTTTGAACGGTAGTGTATATAACTTACTTTAAGATTAAGTGAAAGTATCATGAGAAAATGTACTTTAAGTATAAAATTTAAAATGGCTCACTCTGCAGGAAATGCCCCGTGAGTGATGTATTATTTTATCGTTAATACTGGTTGATCCATGTGTGAGCAGCATTTCACTGTTGCTGATGATCGATGTGGAGCTGGTTTTAACTATTAACTCTTTCTGCCCCAAACTGTAGTATATATATTTATTTATCTAAAAAGTTGGAAACTTCTAACAACTCAAAGACATCTGAAATGTGACAAGGGGCCAAGACAAGACACTTCATTTTTGTAAGAGGTCACAAGGTGAAAAGATTTGGAACCACTGGCTTAGTTTATCATATGTGTTTATGTTCAATCTCAATTAGAAATGCAACCAGTAACTATAGCTATCAAACAAAGTATTACAGCTGCAACTAATGATTGTTTTCATTATCGATTAATTTGCTTAATATTTTGTCAGTGAATCATTTGGTCTATAAATGATCAGAAAATGGTGATAAAAACACAATTTCCTATTTTCTGTCTAATTTTCTTTGGCTAACAGTCCAAAATCAAAAAATTACCAGTTTAAAATCACATAAGATTATTTAGAGAATCTGGAACAGGGTCACCTGTGCTTGAATAAAATGAGTTAAATAATTAACCAATTATCAAAACAGTTGCCTGTTAATTTTCTGTCAATCACATAATTGATTAATATTTGTCGATGAAATGTAGTAGAGTAGTATAAAGTATAAAGTAGCATGACATGGAAACAGAACTTGAGTTAATATACTTAGTCGCTTTCCACCACTGACTGAGGTACGAGCTGTATAACTAAGAACTAAGAAGTGGAGTACAACATGGTGTACACCAGCAGGAATGGACACATTTGATTGCATCTTACACAGTAGTTTTAAACACGGCCACTAACAACAGCTCTCTGTTTGGTAAATTCAACCGTCCATATAAAAAAGGACCATATTTCACAACCTGAAAATGTCACGGTATCCCTTTAACAGCCATGCTAATGCTGCCACACTGAGCTACTTGCTAATTTCATGCTCCACGCAACAGGGATAATTTGGTTCCTGTCTGTCTGTCTGTCTGTCTGTCTGTCTGTCTGTCTGTCTGCCTGCCTGCCTGCCTGCCTGCCTGCCTGCCTGCTGGGGAGGAGAGGTATGTGTGTTTCGCTCTAAATCATCCCTCTGTTTCTGTTTCTCATCTTTTTCTTATGATCTATCGTAACAAATAGAGAAAAAAAAGGGAAAAAAAGGACAAACATCGAGAAAAGACAGAAAGATGACAGAAATAGAGAGGGAGACAGAGGAAGCGCCGTCTTGTGCTGGATCAGGCTACTGAACAGATGGCCATACCGCAGAGAAGAGATCACAGTGGAGACATTACAACACTCAGGTTAAAAACTCCCCTGGAACACACACACACACAGGCTCAGTGGCAAAGGGCAAGGTTTATTATCGGCATTTGTGACAGACACAAACACCCTAGGTTTTCTGTCCCTACAAGGCCAACGTCTTTCTGCTTTGAGGTAAGTTATAGCTTTGCTTAGTCAAAAAGCTACATTAATCTAGTCTGGAAATCCAGCTTGTTTAGACATGAATCAAAAAGAATCATATATTTGGTTGAATACAATAACCAAATGATCTACCAAACAGAAAACAAACCCCCTTGCCTCAGAGGTAAGGTCGGTAAAGCGTTAAAACAAACAAGAGAAAACATCCAGACAAGGGACACACTTATTCTAATCAATTTATGAATCCTTCAGCACTCAGTAAACAAGCATTGTCCCTTGAGCTAAAGTTTGGGACAGTAATGACATACTCTCAAGGATGCTGTTATTGTAGAAATCACAGGCTATGGGTTCCTTTGTTCATTCATTTTAGCACTGAAATCTCCACCTTTGTTGTATGTTGAGGACTGTCTTTCATAAGCAGTCAGTCAAAGGTCAGTGTGACAGAGAAGAGCAAGAGGTAAGGACATGGAGATAAAGGAAGGTTAGCAGAGTACATTTGGAATGAGCTGAAAGGGAAGACGACAAGTAAGGAGGACTGGAGGAGCACTGGGAGAAATAGTTTTAAGAGGACAATAGAAGAGAGCAGAACAAAACAGACGAGCACAGCATTGTGCCTTGCTGTCAAGCTCTACTGAAAATTTGATGAGTGAAAATGGCTTAATATCCCTACCAGAGTAGGACCGGAGGTGAGGGACTGTGACAGAGCCTGCCAAAAAAGGTGTATCTGCGTGTTTGTATGTTGTCTGAAAGGGTGTGTCAGGGATGCGATCCAAATGACAATGTAAAACATCAAATATTTAGAAGATGGATTACAAGTACAATGTGCGCTTGGGTTGCTGTCAAGTCACGACAAAGCAACAACACTGTTTAATCATTCATTCCTTTTTTTTTTTGTCTTTTAGACTTGAAGTAGACGGTGTACTTCTGAGTGTAGTCTCGGTAGTTTGCGTACAGGTATTTGGTTTAAAACTAGCAAAGAAGAAAGGTAATTGTGAACACGGTTTCCATCCACGTTGTAATTCTTAGTCATAATCAACCATTCCAATCCACTTATTCTGTTTCATGGTCACAGTGGCATTGCGTAGCAGGAAACCTACAGAAGAACATGCAAGCTTCTCAATGCCTGTCCCGTTCAACCGCCAAAACCTTCTAGCGTGTGAGCCAACACCGCTAGCCATTGTGCTGCACTAACTTGATACATTGTTATTATTAGTTCGTTCAAATGTTGTATAAAAATTGTAAATTGTGATTAATCCAGCTCATTCCCCTGGGAATTATTCTAGAATTCTGTAGTTCATGACGGGTAGCGGTGGCAGCAATCTAAGCGAGGTAGTCTATACCTCATTCTCCCAAGCGTCGTATTCCAGCTCTTCCTGGGCGATCCGGCGGTGCATCACAGACGGAATATGCAATCAATCAATCAATCAATATTCCGGCTCTGTGGCCTCTTCACAGTTGGACTACATGTTTTCCCAATCGTTACCAAGTACTTTCAGCTGTCAAACCTTTTTCATACTGTAGTTTTGCCGAGCACAGACACTGTAGGATTAATTCTTTCCTTTTTAATTCAGGAATTTAACATTCACAAAGCAGCCACCAAATGTAATCTGCAGTTTCGCAGGGCTGTCTAATATCAATATTCTGTTTGTTCTGTTCATTCTTTGTCCTTTATTCTTTTCTTCTCTCAGTAGGATGATGCATTAGATGTGAGCCCTTAACTGATGATGGATGATGAAAACCGCTCGTTACTATGGACACCATGCAGACATCATGTATAATAGAGAACATTATGCAGTAGAGCTGGGTCAGGTACACAGCAGTGCTGTGTTTTCAGTGTAGTGTTCATTAACTCAGGACAATCCAGAGTACTGTAACGGCAAAGGCCACTCTGATTCCAATGTAATTCTCTTAAGGCACGTCCACATTTCCTTTTGTGTCCGTCTCTCACCCCTTCCATTCTTCACTTCTTCACCCCCCCATCCATCACTCCATTCATTAAGAATAGCTTAAATGACTAGGGTACCCGTCTGAAGCAATATGTCAGACAACCTGCTAGCGTGTTAACGGAACAGACGTGTTCTCAGCTACGCAAAAGAAAAGTCCCTGCTGTCTGTCCCTCCACTATCTGAGACACATCTCTGTATACGTCCCTCTCTCCCGCCAGCTGCCTGTGCTTCAGAAAACGACCTAAAAAGGAGAGCACTGGAGTTTTTTTGCAATGATTTAGAATCAGTCCTTCACTGGAATAAAATTCAATGTCTATCAGTAATTATAAGGGATGGCTGGCAATAGTGAAAACATAGTGCTGCTTTTGGGTCAACCAAAGAGTTTTTCTTTATGAGAAAAATAGGTTTCTCTGGCTTCCTCATCACTGATGCCCACATAATTCATGTGAGCAGAGAGACTGCACTTAAACTGGAAGGATTGGGAGTGTTCAGGACTTTTTTTCTTTTTCTTAGTTTCACAAGTACTACACGGAAGCTGACCCAGCAGTTTTATGTTTTAACAGAGGAAGTGAAGAGAGTTTTTGCTGGCACGGATCAATTGCTGTCAACAGGATTATCACAATATGAATCTTTGCATATAGTGTATATAGTAAAAAAAAAGAAAAAAGAAAATATTGAAAGTGCTCACATAATAGTTAGCATGATTAGAATTATGCAACTTACGTAAAAATATGAATTTTGTATTTGTAATGTATTTTTCAATAATATAATATCAGTGGGGAATGATATTCTTGCAAAGCTGCAAAATCTTCCTCACCCTCAGCTTGCAGTGAAGTAAAACATTATATCTAATTAGTAGAAAGCATTTTTACAAGCCAGCAGGAGTTCTATCAGCACTCAAGGTTTCGGGAGACAAACTAAATCTGACAGAAAAAAAATGGCTGTGGTGTTTCTAATTCAAGTCAGGTAAGAAGAGAAAAAATACCATCCTTGCTGTTACATGGCTTTTACCCGTCAGTTGCAGTCTATCTCACGCTGCCCAAAGTTCAGTCAGTGTTTTAGATTTAGACAAGATTCATTTAGTATTCATTCATCCAAACTATGGCTGCAAACTAAGCAACGTGTCCTTATTTCAATTTTTTAAAGCACTTCCACTTTTCTCTCTCTGCATTCTCTCTCTTCTCTTACCTATTTTTACTTGACACCATCACTCCGATCCCCCTCTCACCTCGATTAGTTTCAGCCCTCCACTTGATCAACGTTCCTTGATCTCTTACCCATCTAAATTTGCTTCTCCTCATCCATCTACTAACTCCTCTTTTTCTCCTAGAGCTCTTAACTGCAACCATAAGTGACATATAGGTACTGTTATTTGATGGAAGTCCATTAATTTATCGTACCTTTCACGGTGATTGGGAATGTCAGATTCCAGAGTTACACTTGCAAATGTCAGACTTTTGAGCAAACCAGAGTAAATATGGCCGGGAACGTGTGCATTTTATATAATTCCATTTGAAAGAGAAGCGAGAAAAACACTTGTTGCTAAAATGACCGCAGAAGAGATATATACATATGTGTGTGCAGCCAACTACCACTAATGAAGTCTAACCCTAACCCATTCATCTTCATGCTCCTTCTCTCCACTTTCCTCACCTTTCAAAACACTGACATCACATGTATTACACTCTCCACCTATGCATCAACTGGAAAATCCATTATATGTACTCAGCTCAAGCCCTGGACAATCGACACACATTCCAGCATATACACCCCCCCCCACCGCTGAATCAATAGCAGGCATTAGGTGTTATTGACAATGCCAACTGAGGTTAACAATCTGTGGGCGTTGCCTATTAAGCTGTGTGCAAATGTTAAAGGGCAGCAGAATGAACAGGTCCAGATGTGTTTGAATGGGATTAAGATCCTGCTCTCTCACACATTTACACATCTAGGCCAACACAGTAACAGGCTGTATTTTTATACACACACACACACACACACACACACACAAAAGAACAGAGCAGCCATAAAATGAAAATAAGTAAAATAGTAGAAACTTTTGTTTAATGCATGAAAGGGGCTCCTGCCCTCTTTGTTTCATTACTGAATTAACTAATCCTTTACAATCCCTTGCCTGCAAATTTCCTACAGAAATGTTTTTCAATTCACATTTTTTGTACCGTTCCTTCCCTGCATCCTTTCTGTCTCTTCCTTGTGTTACTACTGCGTGTCAACACAGCACTATCTCACTCCATGTGGGTTGTGTGAACACCGAACAAATCAACTCACCCTGTTAAACTAACAACTTAAGTCTAAATCTGTCAGTAGCCTGGCTGTGTGATTGGGTCGAGCAGCATATTTAGGCTGTATATTGAGCTCTGTATAATTAAGTCTATCATAGAGAAAGTTGCTATGATTAAATTCCTTTATAAAAAAAATATGTGTATTGTGTTGCATCATACTGCTGGGTTGGCTGGGATATAATGGTAGAAATTACAAAACCACCACTTCTGAGGCAATCATAGATGTCATTATCAGAGAATATCCCCGTTTCTGAGAACCCATGCAGAGCCAGATAGATAGAAATAGATGGCTAACAAAAAGCACAATAACAAAAGCTTTGCTGTGTGTGTGTGTGTGTGTGTGTACCTGGTAGGTGTCCCACAGTCTGATCGTGCAGCGTAGTGGCAGCTCCCTCATCAGGAGGTTGTTCATCCAACGGAAGGCAAACTGCAGGTACTCCACCTCGTATTGCTGCATGTGGCGGTGCACAGACTCTGTCAAAATAATAATAATCACAATCAATAATAATGAACAAAATCCCACAGATTAAAGTGCCACTGTTTGCATCTAAATTTGTGTAAAGGGTTAAATAGAGATGCAGGTGTCTATCATTCCTTTAAAATCTGCCTATAGTAATGGTGACAGTAACAAGTGCTTAGATGGACAGATTCCTTCTCTGTTAATAACTGCTGCAGTAAGTGTCACGCGCGTGCACAACCATCATGCCTCATAATAGAGATGTAATTGCGGAGCTATCAGAATAGTCTGAGAAAAGCTACAAACTGAGATGAGAAAAGGGGGTGTAATTATAGTTAAATAAAGCTCCGAAGCAATTGCATGTCAGTCCAGTGAGGAACGGAGTGCATATAGGTCAGTAGCACCCAGAGGTGAGGACAGAAGGCATGTTAATGTAATGTATAGTGTGTGTGTTTATTATTTCTTTGACATTATTGCTTCCAGTTTTTGTCCATTTCTGTCGTATAAGGTCATTTTGTGCAAAACCTCTTCACTATTTATCTTTTTTGTCAACATGAAGTAGTGTGGTGGTTTTACCCCCTATCTCACTATACTACAGTCACGAATACTGTTCTAGGCACACTAATAAACTAATTGCAAAATGGTAATTTGGCAATTACCCAAAAATTGCTAGTTTATTGGACAGAGAATTAGCAACCACTTGCCCCGAGCCCATTTGATTCTACTGAAGATTTTAATCTTTAAAAACAGGTCACAAATACACTTTCATATTTTTTAAAGGATTAATAATTTGCTAAAACAACTGGGCAGTGTAGTTTTTAGCAAACGTTACTCAAACAAGGGTAAATAGTGTATTTGTTAGGAACTATTTTTCTCAGCGAATTAATACACATTTGGTGCTATACTGGATATTCCGTCTCAAAATTATAGCTACTGCATTCAAACATCCTACCAAAACAATGTAGGCCAATGCAATAAACAATCTCAGTGTGCGTAAAGACAGAATAGAAAATAGATGAAAGTGGATGTAGATGATGAAACTAACAGATTCTCAAACGATGAGATGAGACAAGATGATTAAAAAACAAGAAAAAAAAGATGTGGAACATCTTGAAATAATAATAATTATTCTTTAAATATAAACAAACACTGCTATGTTGGCTCCTACAGGTGCGAGTGCAGGTATTTCAGGCACCAGAGCAGACACTGTAATGAGGGAACATTTCATCCTGTGTAGATTGATGTGATTTTAATAGTGGAGAGGCTTTGGCTTCACAGTCACATTACTGCAATTTAACTTCTCTGGTGTCAATAACAGCGAGAACACCCCAAGAAACAGCTGAATGTAATCATCAGTCAGCACTACAGTTTCCTCTCAAGAATGGTTTGTTAGGCTCGACTTTCCAATCACAAACATCAGCTGGCCATTAGTTGTCCACATCTGTCTCCTTGTACCCATAAAATGTGTTTTGCGTTTCTCCTCCTAGAATTGATTCAGATTGTGTTCTCACTTCCGACAAACCACACAGAGAGAAGACCATTCGTTGCGTCAGGCGGTCTCAATATGGTCTCAATGTGGAGTTGAAACGTCACTGTCAGTGTCAGTGGGATGCTTTGGCAGGCTGGCATGAACACTCGCATGACGGGCAGAAATGTCAGCTGAAAATTTGCCGCATACAGGGCTTCGAATCGAAGAGCGGCTGCCTTTGTTCCTTTCTCTGTTCTTGATAAATGTTTGTTTCATGCTTCTTTACATAACAAAAGATTAAAAATACCACTCAGTATTCAGCGACTCCCTATTTCATAGTCATCAAACCCATGACACTGATTCTCTCTCTCTCTCTCACTCACACGCACACACACACACACACATTTCATAATAGAGCTGTAATTAAAGAGGTGTCAGAGACTCTATGAGAAAAGCCAGTTAGGAAGGAACTATAGCATCCTCTTCTCTCACACTCTGCTCTTAATCAGGGTTGACTGACAAGCATGCACGTGTGCACACACACACACACACATTCCCAAATATAGCTTTAATAAAGCTTTAATTGGTGAAACATTATGTGAGATGTGTCTAGCCAAGAATACATACCTTTCTCACAAACACACCCAGCAAAAACTTGAATGATACATGTCTTTCATTGCTAACACATGCATGGTTAATAATTTTGACACACTCCACCACATGGGCTGGGCGCGAAGCAAACACAAAGCGATTATTTCACACTCCTCTCTGCAGTTTAATTATCACATGCTGCTGTAAAAGCATAAACAAGGCAAGCTCATTAACAGCGAATGCATCATGGTGACAGATCTTAGCTAGCTGCCAAACAGAGAGGGAAAGTGGAACAACTTTAGACAACGTTGAATTACACTAATGAACTTGCTCTGCCTAATATTAGCAACTTCAGCCAACACAGAGAGGAAGAGGTGCACGATGGGGAAGTGGTGGAAGGGAGAAGCCATTTGTCATGAGGAGTTATCGCAGTGAGAGAGGACAGGAAGGGAGAGGAGAGAGAAATTAGAAAACAAAAAAAGAACAACAAGAAGAAGAAAAAAATGCGTAAAACTTTTGACTTTTTAAGCGTGGGCTGCTGTCCATCTGGCACAGTGCTCGGCATGCTGGGTAGCGTAGTTATGGGGGCTGAGTGAGGTAGAGGATGACAGCTCTCATAGACACTGATTGACTGATGAGTCTTGACTTCCTTCCTACTGCTGGTTAAAGTTTAGGATGGAGGCCACGACACCAGCTAGCTCTCCACAGTGGACTGCAGCCCACGGCTGCTGAAGTGCGGGCGGACAGCAGGAGGTCAGAGGTCGTACAGTGACTAGTGAGCGGCTCCCAGGATTCTGCTGACGAGGCCAATTCTGACTGACTCCGTGCTCTCCTTGGTACAAAACGTAATTACAGTTACACACTTTCTTCTTTCCCTCCTCCACTTTCCTGCTGGCTGTTGTTTTGTTTCTTTCACCAATTTCTAACCACTTTCTAACTTTATTTAGAATTTCATTTGATTGCTCTTTTACTGTCAACTATTCCCTCCCTCTATATAAAACCAGAATGTACTTCTTTCACTGTAACTTGTATCCCTTACCTCTTGTATTTTACTCTTGTCAGCTTTAGCACAAATTTAAACTAATCTGACTGTAGATACAAGCTGGGCAACAGGGCCCTGTTTGTTCACCAGTGCTTGCTTTTCTGTAATGGAAATATTGCACACTAAGTCACCACTGTGTCAATATTTTGAGCCAGTCTCTTGTCTATTTCTTTGGATATAATTAAAACAATGGGTCCATGTTGTCAGACAGAGTCAGACTAAGAGATTTCTAGCTAGCGACTGCTAATTTGTCCAGCTGAAATGACATTATCAGCTGCAGTAAGCTTGCTCACTAAGCTAGCATTAGCTCCAAGAGCCGATTATGTTTCCGGCTGACTCGTTTTAAAACAAGAAAACTGTAAACAGCCTTAAATACTCACTTGATTGACTGGTTAGCCAGACATGCTAAAGACGGCAGCGTACGTTAGAGCAGATAACCACATCCATTCCTTACAATAATATACACCCACTGAAGCCAGTTCTAGTTAAGGTTGCTAAGCTATGATTGGACAATCACTGTTCGAGGAAGACGTTTAGTGAACAGGCAATTGCTCATCTGTATGTGTGTAAAATACACTAGACACACTGCTTATTAAAAGGGAACACATTTATTTAGAATTTCTGTTGTGGTTGTGTGTTAACATGTATTTGTCAGTCTCTGTTTTTACTGGATTTAGATAACAGTATTTGTGTCTATACATATTTTGTGTACATATGTTTGCAGGTGTATGCATGTTCCAATTCGCACTATCTATGTATCTCTGTTTATTTATTTGTCTGCCACACAAAGGATCTTTTTCGAGTGTCACATCACAGATTACGTAGACACGTTCAAGTTCAGAAAACTAGAAATGATATGCATAAACATACTAACTGGCTTTTTGTATATGAGCATGTGTTCATAGCAATGGAAAAACTAGCATAATTATAACACAAGAAATCTCATGTAACATTAGAAATCCCATCTTATTCTTCAAAATGTGCAGCAGCCAAGAGCAAGGTAAAACCACCGCACCCCATCAGAATTTTACATTAAAAGACCCAAAGGCATAGCAGCCAAAGGACTGCAACTGTATTGACATAACTTTAACTATTTTCCTAAACGTCTGTTATAGAATATTTAAAAAGAAAAATTCAATAATTGCCTGTAAAATGCTTTAAAACATGCAACATACAGTATATTTAGTATATAAAATGTAAATTTGCTGTAGGCAGAGAGAGCAGAGTTCATGAACATTGTAGGAGTTATATTTTGAGGTTGTGGAGAACTGTGTGGGAATACAGGGAAAGTAGGTGTAATTGACCTTGGGGCAGGTTAAAAGACGTGAGAGTCTGAATCTGAAGTGAATACCACTTTAGAAAATGGCACAATTTCAAATTAAAAAACACCGGAAAAATAAAACACATTCAAAGTTGCACAGTGTCACAAGGGTCAATATCAATTCGTCCAAAAAACACTCAAATACATTAAACAAATACATATACACAGACTAAATGCCATGCACACAAAATGCATATACACTTCAAAAAGACCTGCAGCTACAAATTAAAGGCACATTATCTTACCGTTTTTTTTTTAACTCATAAAAACAGACTGTAGCTTTATTTCCTCCCTTTCATTATGCAATACAGTCTCACAATCCAGCTACCAGCCTTTTTACACAATTCAGGCTCAGAGCGCACGCTGCCAGTGCGTCCTCTCATTTGCATAAATAAATCCACCTTTTGGCAATTTGCATGTTGATGAACTTGTGCTAATGCACTTGCATGCAACAAATACACAGAAAAAGATAAGGGAGGGATAAAGAGATCAGAGAAACATTACAGGCACGCCGACAAAGTCGCTTGTCTTTTGATGAGGTACATGTGCTAGCGTCATGCAAGGCTAATGGGAGTTAGTTACTTATTACAAGTAAGATAATTACAGAGCGGGGGAGTCTGAGGGAGGGGCAAGCTGAGAGAGAAACAAGGACATTTCAGAGTAAAAGCCTTCTAACAATGTCACCCACTGTTTTCAACTGAATTAATCAAATTAAAGAAAAAAACCTTGGTGGTTTTTCAAATTTTTAACAAATCCTGCCAGTTTCTTTTTGGGCCAATTAGACTTACACTATATAACTGAATTCACAGGAAACAAATGAAAATAGAATATCCAACAAACACCTGCAGAAAATGTTTGTCCAAAAAACATTTTATCTTTATCATATGAACTGTTGGGAAAGTTGACTGAACATGAAAGCTCATTTAAGAAATGCCCTGCTTGACACTTTTGTCCAGCTGTTCCAGGACTATTCCTGGTGACATTACAGTTATTAAAGATTATCCAGGGAACCCTGTCATGTCTTTATGTCTTTAGATTCTCAAAATCATGCAGTATCAATTCTGTCCGACATATCTGCTGCGTTTGACACAGCCAATCATTTAAATTTGAAAATACGTAAAAGGGGTATCTTAAACTAGCTTGGGTCAGCGCACTGATGCCTATGTAGTGACGTAGCAGCTGCTATCAAAAGTACTGTACTTGTATGTTACAAATCCTACTTTTCCAGGGTATCAAACACATTTCAGAGGGTAGAAGGAGTTTTCAAAAAGGTTTGGTTACAGGGAGGGAAAATGGAAGGAGGAACATTGATGAAAAATGGCTGAAGCCTCATGGCCTCTTTATTTTCTCCTTTTCTCTCCCCCATTGGGGTATATTGTGAATGTACACTATGTGTGAGTTTTGCCTCTATCTAACAGACAGATATATACTGCAGGAGGAGCTACATGCAGTCATTTTAAAGGAGCAGAGAGAAGGTGACAGAGAAAGGGGTGCGAGACAGACAGCTCAGCATCGTCCTGGCCTTACTGACCCAGCACTGCAAACAATAATGCAATCAAACACTGAGCTGAGGTCAAAAGCACCCCAGACTCCCTCCTTCCCCGCCATCCTCGTCTCTCCTCTTATTGTCTTAACAAATATCAACTACTCGTGTCCCTGTATCAGACACCCAACTGATACAAGGCTGAAACAGAACACCAGAGTCCCATAATAACAGTTTTCACATTTTCTTTTGCCTTTCCAGGAAGGTTACTAGCTCGCTCTAATGGAAAACAATAAATTTGCTCTTTTTGCAATTTCTGCTATAAGATTAAGTACTATTAGTGCTGCTAATGAAATAGATTAGTGATCGCAAAAGAACTATACAAGAAACATTAACATGCAGAGAAAAACAATAAAGAAATGTCTAAAACGTTTCTATCAGGAGTGAGATCGTAATTTTAATAAATCTATACCAGTCGCAAACACATCTGCCTGTTGTGAAAAGACAGGACTCCACCCTTTTATCAAACTGCACACCACTCTGGATAAACCTGCTTCCGATAAGCGCTGATAGGTAATTTTGGAAGAGATGATGAGGGGCCTTTGTTCCCAAAGAAGATGCTATGTCGCAGGCGAAAAACAATCCTGTAACACAAGATAAAAGCTATCTGTGATCTCATTAGAGGTGGTAATGTCAAGCTAGCGGGGTATAAAATGGCTCTGCCCCGACTATGATGACAGGGCGCTTATGGAATAAGATACAGTAAAAATGTCGAGTCATTTTTTATGTCTTTGCTGGGGTGAGGCAGAGCTTGGGAGCACTTTGCTTCTTCTTTTTTCCTCAATAAATCTTTTTCTAAACAGAAGAAGACACACACACTCTCACACACTTGCCCTTTCTATCAGCAACTTTACTTTGTCACAATCACACATGCAAACCGACAGGCCTGCATATACACACTAACTTTCTCTGACATTCACACACACACACACACACACACAAACACGTATGCACTCTCTCTCCATCCATTTGAATGCAGCGGGTGAGTCGTCCCCTCCCTCTGGCTGACAGGATAGTCGGACAGCACCAAGGTTAGCCAAGAACATGACCACTGTACAAAGGCTTGCTTTGATAAGACCTTGTTTCGCACGATGCATCGTGGGCCACTAAGAGGGACGCTGGTAAGTTTGGATCGAAAACTATTCAAACCATCTTTACACATCTATTGTTTTGACAAAATGAAAACGAGAAGGGGGATAGAGAAGAAAAAGCAGCGCTGCTGTTTAACACTAAGTTGTGAGTGTATCTGAAATGTCACCAAGCTGCGCATGAGTACCCCCAGTGTGCATGCATTAACTTCCAGCCCTCAGCAGGCCATTGTTAGGTGCTAATAACCACCAGCACGTACACATTTCCCCCCGACTGCAGAGTGGAATGAAAACTAGTGAGACCTAATCACGGTGCCATGGTAAAACAAACTGACGTAAACAGCGGAAGAATCGGAAGAAGAAACAAATGTTTCTTCCTGGTGTACATCTACTTCTAACACAAGAATTCAAAGTATCAAAGAAAGTTTAAGTGTTAAGAAAACTGCAAGTCAAAGTTAACCCTTGTGCTACCTTGCCGGGTCATATTGACCAAGTGGCCCATTGTCTTGACCCAGTGTCTTCTCCACAGGGTAGCACAAGGGTTATGAGGGAAACAAAATCCTCATCTAAGCAATTTCTGAAGAGGCATGACTTTTTTTTTATTATTCCTGTTGTGAGACACCCCTCCTCCTCTCTGCTACATGCATATATTTAAGAGCTAAACCAAGCCTTACTCAGGCACTTAAATGATAAAACGAATAGAATGACTTGGTTAATGTTGGTAGAGGGGAATGTGAAAGACCATTGCGTCATTGCATCTTTCTAGGGACAAAGAGGTCACAATGGGCTTCACACATGTTTTTATACTTCATACTCCCTTTTATCAGACAAATCAATATTCTCCAATTTATATTTCCAAAATGTCTACAGGTAAGAACAACATTTAAACGGACATGCACAAAACCCTTACATGGTCTGTGATGAGTTTGGGACATGAAAAAAAATAAAGGAAAATAAAACTGATATTGGGAAGATACCAAAATTAATAAAGATTTTTTTTCTCCATTTTACAAAATACTTTAAGAGAAAAAAAAAAAGAAAACATTTGTGAATGAAGCCCATTGTCTTGCACATTTATTGCAAATCAAACAACCCTGCAGAAGATCGTGATTTTGAGTGCATTTTTGTGTTTGTGTGGTGAGTCGGTTGGTGAGTGAGAGAGACGACAGAAGAAATGCAAGAAGCCTGATGCATAGAGAGAAGAGAAGAGAAGAGAAGAGAAGAGAAGAGAAGAGAAGAGAAGAGAAGAGAAGAGAAGAGAAGAGAAGAGAAGAGAAGTAACAGGAAAGACAAGAAGAAGTAAATGGAAATCAAGTCAAAATGGCAGAGCTGTGAGCAGAAAACACTTTATGGATGGGTGGAAGGATGGATGGATGGGTGGATGGAGGCAAGGCAGATGACTCACCATCAATCCTGCTGACCAGCTCCTCCAGGGCCTTGACTTTCCTCTGGATGCCTGGCTGGGCAAATGTATAGTTGTCCTGAGGAGAAGAAAAAACAGAGTAAATATGGACCGAGGCTCCATCTGCAATGGTGGCGGTGAAAAATAGACCAAATAAAATAGTAGGTCTATAATTTTACATTTTGATATTTATATATTACAAATAATAACAAGCAGCAACAAGAAGTAAGCAATAAAAACAAGCGCCAAGAAGATCAAGATATTTTTATTACAGAAATATTTGTCATATTTATCTGTAATTTCTTAGACAAGCTGTGAAATTGATCCCTTGTTGAGAAATTTGTTTTGCATTGACATTTTGCAGCCATTTGGCCCTGAGAACCAGTTTATCACAGCACACACTCAAAAGGGTTTGAATTTTCACATTTTCACATTGAGGTTTCATTTTCAAAAAAAGTACAGTAGCCATTACAGATTTGAAGTGTTTGCTTGAGCCCATTTCACACCTCACACAAAGCCCTGGCCATCTTTACAAAGCCGTGAATGGATAAAATAGGCCACCTAACTAACATTGGCGTGACAAAACACATGTGCAGCTGAGGCCCTCAAAGACAAAGTAGAGGGCTGACTGAATGTGGCTGTAAGAATATAACAGGTGAGCTCTGAATAGATACTGGCCTCATCCTTGGTGTGAAGTGGTGGAATAATAAAATATCCCTAAGAGCTAATGGCTCAGGGCTTGATTTTACTATTGTCCCCTTCAAGCAGTTACTGTGCCTTATCTTAATCTTAACTGGATAATGCTGGTTTACAAAGCTTGAAAAGTAAATGGTAGAAGTGATGTTTACAAAGCCACATGTAAGGCCAATCGTAGGAAGATGACACAAGATAATTTAAGTATTAACTTGCTACATTGTGCACAAAAAAAGCTTTTTCTTCTTTTTAGCTTTTGATGAGATACAAAGTCAGGATATTCAAATATTTTTCTTCTTTTTGTTCATTTTCATGTCCAGCAACGTACGCCGAAGGGTAGGCAGTAAGGTGAATGCAGGCTTTCCGTGACGTTAGCTTGCTAGGTGTAGCTTAACCAACGTATGCTAGCCAGTAGACAAGCCACAGTACACTTCTGTTTGGATAGGATGGTGCAAACAAACACCTATGGTGAAGGCAGTTGGAGTGGTACCAGGGCAACCAGCGGCATGCTAAGAGGTGTCCGCTCCACTCTGAGGACAGTTTAGCTAGATTAGCCCGGAGATTCGGTAAAGAACAGCTCGGCTTCTGAAGCAAGAGGAGGTGACTGAATGATGAGTGACGCTGTCCCAACGCAGATGTCATGACGGCCAACCACTCAGGGCCGCGTACTGGAATAGTGCTCATGTGATGTAAGGCAGCGTATCCAATAGTGAGATGTCTCACTCATGCTACTCAGAGAACTATGGTTACCAATAGAATAGATAATTAAATGATTTATGTATACAAACAAGTATGCATAACGTTTGTGCTTGCTTGTCAAAAAACAAGATTTTTACATTTTAATTCACAACTGAGAATGTATGTGGAAATGATTCAACAAACAGACTTTTTGGGTGGTATGACGACAACAACTAAACCTGAATATGATGACAGGAGTGGGCAGTGTCGGTTGGTTGAACCTGCAGAATACAATCCAAGTCGGAATGGCACATAAGCATTTTGTGTGCATGTGTGTACACACACAACGAGGATTACGTTTCCTTGAGGGGTCATTTCAGTGTGGCTGGAGAATAGCTGATGTGGCAAAGTATCCAACAGATGGAGAGAGACGCAGAGAGAAAATGAGAAGGAGAAAGAGAGGAGAGAGAGGGGGGTCATTTAGCAATATACAGCTCCAGTTGTCCTTCAGGCTCAGCAGAACTAAGGCGTGTGTCCTCCTGAGTCCATCAGTAGCTGGCAGGGTAGAAACCGCATTCTCTGCTGCCCTTTATTTTTTAATTCCTCCATCTATAGCATCTCACACTTCCTTCATCCCTCTACAGTGTCATTATTTTGTTTTCCTGCTCCTTCTCACCCCCCCCCCCTTCTCTCTCATAATGAATTGGTTCATGTGTCTGTTCATTCTCTTTCCATGCCTATCTAGAGGGCCACTTGGTGGGATGAAAACAACAAATGTCTAAGATAACTGACACAGCTTCTTTTAAATAAGCATATTGTTAACAAGTGTATCAACTACAGCTGGGTCGATTAATCGGCCAGGGCGATATACTGTATCAGCGATATTAGCTTATTGCTGATGTATCAGTAACAGTGTATATATGTCGGCCGATAAGTAACACGATATCGCAGCACAGAAATTCAAAACTAGGGTTGAGGTGATTTAAAAACAGTGTCACTGTTCCATAGTTTGTCCATCACTCAGCACAGAAAAGTTGATTTTTCAACTGAAAAGTCCCACTCACTATGTATCTTGGTCACAATAATATATAAACTCTAAGGGATCCATATCAAGATAGTTTGTTTATATTATGCGTTAAAAAAAATACTAACAGCTGATATGTTGCTATTTTTTTGTATGTTTTTTTACTCCCAAATATCAATTTCAGCGTAAAATAAACAGTTGGGCTATCATATCAACATTTCACTGCAGTAAACATTATAATGGTATATGTACCAAAAACACAGCTGTTAGCCTTCTGCTAACGCCCAACTCACAACCCATAATGCAACAGTAACTTTGAATTGAATTGGATTAGTGGAATTTACTCATCTATGTGCAGGAATTTGTTACTGTTTCCTTTCACTTTGTTAGTTTTCCCCCCACACATTTCTACTCCTCTTTCCAAAATCCTTCTTGTTCTACTTTCATTTGTTGTTCATTTCACATTTGTACATGGTCTCCCTTTTATGTCTTGAGCTGACCACCGCAGTGCTAATGCGGTTCGGCGCTAAGCAAGTGTGAGGGCCAAGTAATTACATTTGCATTATTGAAGCTGCTGGCTTTAATCAGCTCCTTCTCTCTCTCTCTCACACTAGCTTCGTCTTTCTGTCAAAGAACAACCTTGTAGCCTTTTCTAGTTCTATACCTAATATTTTAATTCTCTCCATACCTCTTGCCTTCACTTTCTCCTGTTTTCACTCTCAGTCTCTTTATTGCTTATTTTCACTTTCTCTTCATCCCTTTCTTATTCTCACACTTATTCGCCCTCTTTCTTTTGCCTCTCTGTCTACGTCTCGCACCTTCTTTATTTCATATCTCTCTGTCTGGCTGCCTTGATCACATTTTTGCTCATCCCCATCACTTTATCTGTATGTCTGTCACAATCTCCGCCCGTCAACTTATACAATTATTGCTCGTATGGAGCACAAAGTTTGTTGTTGTTAAAGTTCATGACTCATCATTTTTAGTGCGTTGGAGATTCAAATTATTCTTTTAGTTTTTTCAGCTTTCACATTTTCATCTGGTCTCTTTTTACATCTTTCCAGTGAAAAATGCCACATGGGGAGTTATAGATTTTATCTTATTTTCAGGCAAATTCAACAGCGACATGTTTGGATTAAATGGAACAGGCAGAAGACGGACCAGGCAGTTCGAATGCTGCCGGGGCTGAACAGACAAAGCTAAGAGAAGTGAAAATTTACACTCAAACTGAAACATCCTCAGCTCAGATGCATCTTCACGTGTTTGCTTTTGTTCACATCTTTGTATGTAATTGCAATCTCTCTAAATGTAGCTTTTAGTCTAATCATTTTTTGGAATTACTTAGCGAAATGCTTGAGTTTCATTTAAGTAGACTTTCATGATAGACTTTTACTTTTAATATCATTCTATTTCACTATTGTGGTATTTCTACTTTTACTGAAATAAAAGGAAAAGGAGAGGATCTGTACACTTCTAGTGTTCACTCCTCTAGCTGTGTAGTTACAACCTGAAGTAAAAAAAGACTAATGCATTTGGGGGTCAGGAGGTTTTCTAAACTTGAGTTTGTCTGTACTTTCAGGTGCTTATTTTCTTTCTCCACTTACCTATGTCTTATTGTCCTCCCTCTACTGTCCTCTCTCTTACTCGCTTCCTCTGTCCCACACATTTTGTTGCTTACCGCCTCCTCTATTTTCCAAGAAGTCCCTTCTCTCCCACTGGAAAATTCAGACAAATGCTGTTTTTAATAAGTGGTTCAGATTAATGATGAACATTGCCTCTTTTGAATCTCTAAACACAAGCACTAATAATGACTAAGGGATTTATATGAAGTATGGTCTCATATTTCCATGTATACAAAGAAAGAAACCTAACAATGGAAATATTCCTACCTTTTATTTTTTTTAATCAAAATGTGCTACTTTGTTTATGTTGGATTTATGTGGTATTCTATTTTTATGTTACACCTTTTATTCATGTATTTTTTAATTTAACTTACAATGCCTGTAAGTAATTGCATTGGATCTCAAATCTACATTTATACGCTAATACAGATTGCATGTGCTGCTGGACACCCGGATATCCCCAAGGGGGATGAATAAAGTATCTATCTATCTATCCATCTAGCCATTTATCTATCTATTTTATATTTTGTGCCCCTACTTTGTTTGCTGTATGTGTCCAGATTTGTTTTGTTCTGTTTGCATTGTGTTCTTCATTGATTTACTGTAATAATAGTTATCTTGTGTATATTGGAAAACATAACAAATAAATGTGAATTACAAAAAAATATTTTCCAAAATTTTTCTTCCTTTTCTCTTTTTCCATACTCCTTTATTTCCGTCTTCTCACCTCTACTCTTCATTTTAATCCTCTTACATTTCTCCCTCCTCTCATTTCTTCTTTTATCAATCTCTTACTCCTCTCCCACCTTCTGTTCTCCATTTCCTTGTCTATTTTCATCACTTTGGTGGTGCTAATGAGGCTAGACTTGACTAAGTGTTTTGAACATGCTATTATGTCTCTTCAGCTTTGTTTTGTTCCCTGGTGTTTCATTTGTTTCTATGCTGTACTGCATTTTATTTTGTGACTGATTGTTGTTTAGTTAGATCAGATTTTTGCCTTGAGACATATTTGTGATTAGGGTAAGATACTAATAAGACTTTTCTCTTTATTCTCATTTCTTCTCATCTTCTCTTCTCTGCATTCACATTTGTCTCTTCTTTTAGTTTCTGTCCTAACCACCTCCTATTGCCTCACCTTGTTTCCTCACCTACATTACAATCCATACCTTTCCTCCTCCTTTCACTCCCTCACCACTTTTCTTCCTTTGTCTCATTTTCTATTTTCTTGTGTATGTCCTTCTTCCACTCACTTCCTTTCTCGGTCATCCAATATGTCGGATCTTTGATCAGCTGAGGCAACAGTAGGAAATCAACTTTCAGGCCTTCATTATTCATACATTCTGCTCTTCTCCTGCCATCTGTCCATCCACTCCATCTGACCCAGCAAGTAAGCGGAACTGCCCCGGTTCACCCACATGAACGAACAGATACAGAGCACACAAACATTAAGTCTGTGTCTCTCTTTCTCGACCAGGTGTCAACAGCCTCTCGTCCTCTCCTTCTTTGTTCACTCTCTCTCTCTCTCTCCCCCTTCCCCCCTCCTCTCTCCCCGTCAGCTGAATCAATAGCTCCTCTTCACCTCTCAGTCCATTCTATTAGAGACAACAATGGCTCCACGCTGGACTAAGATTGCCTCCTATTGTGGCACCGGATGTCTATCAGCAAGTTGGACAGAGCCAACACAACAACGCTGGCTGCAACAGTATGTGTATGTGTGAAAGAGAGAGAAACAGACATAAGGACAGACAGAGAGATCGAGAGAGATCGAGAGAGAGAGAGAGAGAGAGAGAGAGAGAGAGATGACAGGTCAAGATAAAGGGGAGACAATAAACTGAAGGACAGGGCAATGATCTGTCATTCTCTGGTACAGTGGATGTGTGAGAGAGAGAGAGAAGCAGAAAGTGATTGTGTGAGAGAGATGACAGGTTGCGATAAAATATAGACAATTACAGTAGTTCACAGCTACAGGAGGATTGGCCAGGTTTAATTGTGTTGCTTCGTGGGGGTGTGTGTGAACATCTATGGCCTTTAGTTTGAGGGTAGTAAACTGTGTGACGTGTGTGGGCAGCGCAAAAGGGGTGTAGTCCACAAGTTTACGACACAGCAGCGCAACTGGTCAAGCTGATGATAAAGGGCTAAAAGTAGGGCTTGTTCTCTTGTTGGTCCTGACCAAAATGTGACTGTAGCAAAGAGAATCAACCAGACCTGCGTCTCAAATCGCATTCTTCCGTACTTACACTTGCTGTTTTAAGTACGTCAGCGCGTTCACACCGACAACTATGTGAAAATGCAGTGCACTGTGAGTACCCAGATGGTGCACTCAGGTCGGTCAAAAAGTTAAGTGTGGAACACTGGGCGCTGCTCACCTTCAGTGGTCAGCATCTTGGCTACGTAGCGGAAGGGGATGGACCCCCAACCTATGAAAATGGCACTTGGAATTGACACGGTGGACACTGCACTAAAAGTAAAAGCATGTTCATTTTTATTCCTTTTAATAAAATTGAAATGAAGTTAAGTGAGCAAAAAAGCTGGCAGATATTTTGGTGGGAGACAATTGTCAAATGTTGCGATAGTCATTTCTGGTAAGTGCACAACAGCAGGATTCAATTTGAGACAATACTACCCTGTCAAAATTCACACACTGCACAAGTACATGGTGGACACAGTGTACTGCATGTAAGTGTACTAATAGAAGTATCAGAAGAGTCTACAGTCATGCTAATTGTTAGCATGTATAATGTTCACCATGTTTAGCATTTTAGGTTAGTGTGACAGCATGCTAACATTTGCTAAATAGCATTACACACAAAGTACAGCTGAGGCTGAGGGACATGTCATTAGTTCTGCAGGTTTTTGGTAATAAACCAATGTTTTGGTTTATGACATTCCTATTAAATAAATGTCTCCATTCATCGTGCCTGATTTTCCAGCCTCAGCCTTTATCCTAAACCCCCCCAGCAGCTGTCACTGCCTCCATCTCCACTGGCCTGCATGTACACTCGTTTAGCTAACATGATTCTACTTAATCTGTAACAGAAAGAGAGATGAAGAGGAGGAAATTATGTATGACTGAGAATTCAAGTGAAAAATGAATTCATTAATTAAAAGAAAAAAATAGAGGGAGGTGTAAGTGTTGAGGTCGGACCAGTAAGCCTTGAAGAGACAATACAAACACATATACAAACATGCTGTCAAGCATACTACACAGACACACCAGCTGGCAGATCACTCCTCCTCTGTGTGTGTGTGTGTGTGTGTGTGTGTGTGTGTGTGTGTGTGTGTGTGTGTGTGTGTGTGTGTGTGTGTGTAGGTGGCGGATTGAGTGACAGCCCAAGGTGACAGTAAGGAGGCCTTGGGGAAACCAGAACAGGACATGGCGTCTGGTTTGGTCTGGCTACCGTCTGCTAGACGTCGGCCCTCGGACCCCTGTTCTCACACAAGGAAGACCCCATCTCTAGCAGGCACTGTGGAAACAGATGGTTGCCTTGACAATGAGCAGGCTCCGCTCCGATTGGCTTGTGCTCCAAAAGAAGGGGCTGCAGGCAGTGGAGCAGCGAGAGAGGGAGCTGTTGACCACCTTTGTGCATTTCACATTAATTAAATACTGTTTATTTGATTTGTTGGTGACTTAATTGCAGGGTTCATGTGCTACAAGTTATATGATAAAGTTAACTTGTTGTCCAATTTTTCTGTATCAGTACCTGGTTGAATACATGCAGTTGTGTTGAAAACCATCTGTTAAAACGTTTCAGCCATAAAGTTGTCGGAATTAACAGAATAAATATAAATATCCTTCATGTTCTCCGCTCTGTGGCTTTAATTAAGAATGACTCGGAAGTTCAACTAAATGCTACATCTGCGTGTCTGATGAATATTATCAACATTTCCTTACAAGTTTGTATCATGCCACAGACCATTAAGTTAAGCCACGACATTCAAACCATAAAAGGCTCGGAGACATTTTCATGCTGGACCCCCATGTGTCAAGACTACTGTTGAATTATAAGTTCAGATCCCAGGGCAAAATTTTATTTCTCAATGTTTGGTCCTAGACAGAAAGACTACATTTAAGAGCCCCTGCTGTAAAAGGCTGCAGAATTAACATGAAAGGCAGGTTTTCATCTGCTGGCTCTAAGACTGAGAGCCCTTGGGGGTGTGCTGGTAGAATAATTTAAAAAAATACTTTTTGACTTCATTTCCTCCTCTGGGCATGGCAGGTAAGACACAGACACACTGCATGGACAGCACATACAGCAGCTTATACATACTGACAGCAGCACTTTCAGCAGTCTATACCCATAAAAATTGACAAAGATTAAATTACTGAGGCTTTGACTGAATGTTTTTACTGCAGACCTTAATAATAGATACTGGTTTGGGATTAACAGGGCATTTAAATTAACAACACATTATCGGGCACAGATGACAGTTCCATTTCAATTCATTGAATCATTTTACCAAGTTAAATTAGTCAAGTTAGCCAGAGGCACTGTCAAATTTAGCACAGTAAAAGACTAATTGGCTGCTGGAAAGACTGGGGTAACACTGGGGTCAACTTAAACGAGTTGTATCTCAAATGGGTGGACGTACCGATTTGTAGAAATAACATTTACGTTTCTAACCATTTATTTCACATGTTTATTTCAGTACAGTACAGCCTAATTCTTACAAAATGTTGATGGTTTATGTAGCAGCTTAGAGTCATACTTAAACGCATTTTAATGGATCAAATGAATGAATAATCATTAAACAATAATACACACTGGCCCATTTGAACATGATTAATGTGCCACTTTCCTGCCCAGTAGCTCAGGTAGTTCAGCCTTGGTTTTTTGATCATGTCAGAACGAGATGTGGCCACCCTGCGCAGCCTGTTTGATGTATAAATGGGCTGGGTGCTATTGTAAATACACACACACACACACACACACACACACACACACACACAGTCCTGGATGTCAGCCTAGACAACAGCTTTAATTTCATCAATAATACACACGCACAAATTATGCTCTTACAGTCCCCAGTCAATAAAGGGAGCAATTCCCAACATTTCAGAAGATCAACAGGAAAAATCAGGTGACTCAGAAAATAAATCACGTACAAGTCATTCTGATTACATTAGACTTGCCCGGAATCGACTGATCTCTCTAACCTACCTTTTATCCCAACCTGCTCCTGTGTGGGAGGGGGCTGCAGTGTTGCCATTAAAGCAGCAGCTCATTAGAGAAGCTGCTTAAGTGAATTGACAGCCAAAATAGCCTGTTCACTTTTAGGTGGGAGGGAGGCATGGCAGTGGAACTGTAAAACCAGAGCTAATGGCCAATTTACTGTATTAAGAAACAAAACTTTCAAAAGTATTTCCACTGTACACCAGGTAATTGCAGGGAAAACACACCATCTGTGGTTCACGGATGGATGGGAGAAAAGTAAATTTTTCTTCCGAAAATTTCCCAACCATGTAGTGGTTTCCAAACCTCCTGTTTATTGTTTTTGTTCTGCATTGAGTTCCTTTAAATATTTCACATAAATTGGTTCAAAACAAGTGGACACCAGTATGAAACCAGTTCCAGAGGAAACACTGGATATGTAAGGTGCTTAAAAGGCAGTGAGCAAATGTAATTGGATGGAGAGACTCGCTTTCTCTCTAACCCCACAGACCCCCACCTTCAGGCCCTCAGTTAAGTGTAATAGCGTATAGTGGATGTGAGAGGGTTTCAGACGAGGTCAGAGCAAGGATCAGCAACTAATTACAGTGCAGAGGCACTCAGCCTCCGTCAGATTGTTTAGAAAGCATTAGGGGGGAAACATGGGCTTCCCTGGTGCATTGCACATAATTAGTTTGGAGCCAAGGTCACAAACAAACACAAGCACGGGGACAAACAATGTCCATACACACACAAAGACACACACTCCATTCTTCTCTCTGCTCTCAAGCTCTGCTTTCTCTCTGTCTTGCTCTCTCAGGGGCAACAAGGCACAGCGTCAATTAATTTCCTAAATGAATAGCCTACCAATTGATAGTTATTTATGGATGTGCACGTTTTAAGCATCACACATGCTCCTTATTGTTAATTACGTTTAGTGTAGGACTAGGTCATATATTGAGTTTCGCAACATTACATATATTTTTAATGTACAGGTTTATGTACTAAACAAAGTAAATTTGTAGTTTATTTTACCCCTGAAACACTAATTTCCATACAACAACAAGCATATTGCCTAATCAATACATTTAAAGACTAACTGCTGTGGCTATTCTTTTAAGTGTTACTTTAGATAAGTGTTCTCTCGCTGCTACTTAACTCAAAGCTTAATAAAGTAAGTTTCACCACCAGCAGGCAGAAAGTAGACCCCAGAACAAACTCTTAGGAATATTCTTTAAAACAGTATGAAGTTCTTATCACTACAGTTAGCAAACACCTTCATGTTGTTACACATTCAGAGCAGTCTGGGCATAATTCAAGTTATATGTCAAATACAACTTTTCTCTTCACTCCACTTGTTTACCTCAGTTCTCCACCTGTTAGCACTAGGCTGAAAGTGTAAGATCGGCCCTACAGTGTTTCTCCAGTTTTATGTGAGGTGGGGCCGATGACACCCCAAGGGTGAGATCTCCCAACCCTATAGGCCGTTGATCTGAAACAGCGAGCTGGAAATGACTAGAAGCCGTGTACAGCTGCCCACTGAGGTGTTGATTCTCAGTGGTATTAGCAGTACTACCAGCTGTTTAACATAGTTGTGTATGAGTCAAATTTAATAATCAGTGTGTTTTTATATTGTTAATTGTTTATTGTTACCATATGTAGCTGTAGCTTGCCATATATATTGTATATCTGAACATCTTTTTATACATGAACACGACACCAGTGACATATCGGATATGTTGGAGGAGGAGAACCAGAACCAGATATTGAATGTAGTCATTTAGAGTAGGCACACACACACCAAAACTGGGAAAGTGGCTCCAGCAGATTCCAGGAACAACACCTGAGATTTCTGTCCAGAAGAGCGCAATCCTAGAACAGCTAAAACACTGTGCAGGACCCTCCAGCTCCCGGGCCTCTGGTAGAGGACCCAAGCTTGAAGGAGGAACAGACTGTCCGCAGGGGCGATTGGGGAATATATAGGGATTTATATAAGTGCTTGTAAAGAGTGTGAACGCACGTTTTGCCTGTTTTCCTGCACATATAAGTTTAGTTTCATTCAATGTTTTCAGTGACCGTGTCAGTTCCTGTTGTAAAGCCTGCAGGACCTCTCCAGCAGTGCGAGCATTATGTATGAAACAGCGTTTCTGTGTGGCTTTATAATAATGTGATTGTCTTGCATATTCTAAAGCAGGCCCAAGTGTCTGGAGACCAGATAATTGCATACAGAACGCAGCACAAAACTTCATTTAGTTTCATAATTTCTTCCCAAACCCTTTTGCCCACCAGCTCTCTTAATCGACCTCGCTCTCAGCGGTCATGGTTGAGCCTTCTGTCAATTCTAAACGTGCCTGCCTGGGCTGGCGGTAGATTTTTCCTCAACAGTGCAGCTGTTACATACAGTCTTGAGTTCTGCATTAGTCCTAAAATATGTATTATCCATATCTCAAATTCTTAGAATTAGAATAGCAATAGAAGAGTGTCTCCCTTTGTGGATGCTATATGCGCTGTCATGACCTTTCTCATCATAAAAGTCAGTATTTGTGTCACATTTTAGCACCTTTCGACTTACTGTTAATACCAAAAGTCGGTTTGGTTCTAACAGTTATGGCCTGGGTGTGACGGGTTGTATCTGTGACAGCTACTCTGATCATTGTTTTCTGGCACAGTTGAAGATGTATCTGCCAAGTCTCCCCAGTCGGGTCAATGACCCTAATCTCTATTAGGACCAGATCAGAGAAGCCTAGATCCATATAAAACAATGGACGGAAGATAGTAAAGGAGTAAAAGAAATGGACAGAGAGAAGAGAGGCGTGGGAGTTTTTTCTAAGACATCTTTTCAACACATGTACACACTTGCTTACCTGGATGCCGTCCAGCAGTTTGCTCATGCACCAGAAGCTGTCAGCCTCAATGTTCTTCAGAGCTTCTTCCTGGAGACTGGACACGTCAAAGTTTTCAACTTCCTCCTCTAGAGAAGAACAGAGAGAGAGAGACAAGAGTGAGAAACAAGCAGTTGATGGGGAAAGAGATGGACAATGAAAAAGAGACAGGGAGACGGGTCAAAGAAGTTGGGAGGGAATGTTATAGAACGGTGGAGGGAGAGGAAGAATGGGGAAGAAAGATAATGAGAACAATTCAGGTCTACCGGCTCCATCAGAAGTCCACCACCCAAACTGGGAAACAAGAATAGCATCGGAGGATAAATGGTGAGTGGGAGCAAGGGGAGAGGTAAAGGTGCTGGGTTACGGAAAAGACGTATGGAAAGTAATGAAGATGCTGACAAACTGGAGGAGAGGAATAAAGGAGGGTGAGAATACATGGAGGCAGAGAATGTGGCAGCATGTGAGAGCGTGGGAAGAATACAATAAGTGGACTATTAGAGCAGCTGAATGACTATCGTCTTTTAAAATTCAGCAGTTCAACCTTTTTACATTGCTACTTTGAACATTTAGAAAAATGTCACAGTCTCCAAGCACACAGCATAATAATAATAATACTAATAATAATAATGTACTTATATTGCAAATGCAGAGAGTGTATTTTCTAGGAAAAACTGAAGAAAGTATGCAACTTTTGTTCTGTTTTTCAAATTGTTAAAGTTAAAAGTTGCCTTTCTATTGTCTGATGTCATCTTTTCACCGTATTTATATAATTCTGTTGTTTATTTGTGTTGGTATTTGTTTACATTCTATAATTTCATTGCATTTGACTGTTAATGCCAATTGTGAACTGCTATAAAAATAAAAGGCAACTGTAAAAGAGTCAGGAAGTAAGGTGGGCGGCAGGGTAGACAGTCTGTAAATGAATGCAGCAGAATTACGTTCAAACATCTCCTCAAATGTACTGCAGACTGCCCAGAAGAAACAGTTTAAAAGCAGAGAGCACACATAGTCATCTCCAGCGGGTGACTTCAACGATGGGTGTCATCAGATGTCATTAACGGCAGCAGCGTGTGACGGAGTGCAGGGGCTTTGACGGGCTTCTGACAAGCCACTGACAGCCAGTGGAGAGGAGATGGGACGAGACTGATTAACAATGAT